>JAHLWY010000497.1:0-21439 GCA_020002185.1 Paraescarpia echinospica
AGATTGAAAACAGCCCTGCATGTAAGACAACGATAGTATTTTACACTGATCAGTACGGTCTACTTTTTAAAAATATAATATTTTTATTGTCGTTACTCTATGACTTATTACACATTTATAAAAATTGTATTGCAATCAGATAATGTCACATGGTTAAGACTAATCAACTGTTCGAATAAAATATGATCCAATTGTATACAAAATATATAATCGGACAAAGAATTTTGCGATGCTCTAGAATTTTTTTTTTTTTATTAACTATTATAATATTACATATTATATCTGATTTCTGTATCTATACCATGTGTGCATTCACTTTATTATATTGGGAATTGTTTTTTCAGTTAGAAAAGGGTGGTATTTACCTTCGATCATTGTTTCAGCTGCCTGCGTAGTTTCTTCACTCGTACTTGTTGCGACTGCTTCTGTTGTCGCTTCCGAGGTCGAACCTTCAGTCGATCCACTTGTGTCCAACGAGACGGTGGTCGACGCTGTTAAATAGATGTGGGATTAAAAATAGCCATGCATGTAAGACAACGATAGTATTTTACACTGATCAGTACGGTCTACCTTTGATAAATAAACCTTTTATTTTCGTGATTGTATGACTTATTACACGTTTATAATAATTGTATTGCGATATGATAATGTCACATAGTTTAGTCTAATCAATTGTTCGAATAAAATCGAGTTCAATTATTTACACATTATATGATCGGACAAAGATCTTCGCGATACTCTAGAAAAATGTTTTTATTAGTAATTATAATATCACATATTATATCCGATTACTTAATTTACACCACGTGTGCATTCACTTTATTATATTGTGAATTGTTTGGTCAGTTAGGAAAGAATGGTATTTACTATCGCTCGTTGTTTCAGCTGTCTGCGTAGTTTCTTCACTCGTACTTGTTGCGATTGCTTCTGTTGTCGCTTCCGAGGTCAAAACTTCAGTCGATCCAGTTGTGTCCACCGAGGCGGTGGTCGACGCTGTTAAATAGATGTGAGATTAGAAACTGCCCTGCATGTAAGACAACGATAGTATTTTACACTCATCAGTACGGTCTACTTTTTAAGAATAAAATATTTTTATTGTCGTTACTCTATCACTTATTACACATTTATAATAATTGTATTGCAATATGATAATGTCACATGGTTAAGACTAATCAACTGTTCGAATAAAATCTAATCCTATTGTATACAAAATATATAATCGGACAATGAACGTCGCGATGCTCTAGAAATGATTTTTATTATTAACTATTATAATATAACATATTATATATGATTACTGTATCTATACCATGTGTGCATTCAAATTATTATATTGTGAATTATTTTGACACTTAGGAAAGTGTGGTATTTACCTTCGCTCGTTGTTTCAGCTGTCTGCGTAGTTTCTTCGCTAGTACTTGTTGCGACTACTTCTGTTTTCGCTTCCGTGGACGAATCTTCAGTCGAACCAGTTGTGTCCACCGAGGCGGTGGTCGACGCTGTTAAATAGATGTGAGATTGAAAACAGCCCTGCATGTAAGACAACGATAGTATTTTACACTGATCAGTACGGTCTACTTTTTAAAAATATAATATTTTTATTGTCGTTACTCTATGACTTATTACACATTTATAGTAATTGTGTTGCGATATGATAATGTGACATGGTTAAGACTAATCAATTGTTCGAAGAAAATCTAGTCCAATTATATACACAATATATAATCGGACAAAGAAATTTGCGATGCTCTAGAAATGTTTTTTTTATTAACTATTATAATATTACATATTATATCTGACTTCTGTATCTATACCATGTGTGCATTCACTTTATTATATTGTGAATTGTTTTTTCAGTTAGAAAAGGGTGGTATTTACCTTCGATCATTGTTTCAGCTGCCTGCGTAGTTTCTTCACTCGTACTTGTTGCGACTGCTTCTGTTGTCGCTTCCGAGGTCGAACCTTCAGTCGATCCACTTGTGTCCAACGAGACGGTGGTCGACGCTGTTAAATAGATGTGGGATTAAAAATAGCCCTGCATGTAAGACAACGATAATATTTTACACTGATCAGTACGGTCTACCTTTGATAAATAAACCTTTTATTTTCGTGATTGTATGAATTATTACACGTTTATAATAATTGTATTGCGATATGATAATGTCACATAGTTTAGTCTAATCAATTGTTCGAATAAAATCGAGTTCAATTATTTACACATTATATGATCGGACAAAGATCTTCGCGATACTCTAGAAAAATGTTTTTATTAGTAATTATAATATCACATATTATATCCGATTACTTAATTTACACCACGTGTGCATTCACTTTATTATATTGTGAATTGTTTGGTCAGTTAGGAAAGAGTGGTATTTACTATCGCTCGTTGTTTCAGCTGTCTGAGTAGTTTCTTCACTCGTACTTGTTGCGATTGCTTCTGTTGTCGCTTCCGAGGTCAAAACTTCAGTCGATCCAGTTGTGTCCACCGAGGCGGTGGTCGACGCTGTTAAATAGATGTGAGATTAGAAACTGCCCTGCATGTAAGACAACGATAGTATTTTACACTCATCAGTACGGTCTACTTTTTAAGAATAAAATATTTTTATTGTCGTTAATCTATGACTTATTGCACATTTATAATAATTGTATTGCGATACGATAATGTCACATGGTTAAGACTAATCAATTGTTCGAATAAAATCTAATCCTATTGTATACAAAATATATAATCGGACAATGAACGTCGCGATGCTCTAGAAATGATTTTTATTATTAACTATTATAATATAACATATTATATCTGATTACTGTATCTATACCATGTGTGCATTCACATTATTATATTGTGAATTGTTTTGACACTTAGGAAAGTGTGGTATTTACTATCGCTCGTTGTTTCAGCTGTCTGCGTAGTTTCTTCACTCGTACTTGTTGCGATTGCTTCTGTTGTCGCTTCCGAGGTCAAAACTTCAGTCGATCCAGTTGTCTCCACCGAGGCGGTGGTCGACGCTGTTAAATAGATGTGAGATTATAAACAACCCTGCATGCAAGACAACGATAGCATTTTACACTGGTCGGTACGGTCTACTTTTTAAAAATAAAATATTTTGTTATTGCCGTTAATCTATGACTTATTGCACATTTATAATAATTGTATTGCGATACGATAATGTCACATAGTTCAGTCTAATTAATTGTTCGAATAAAATCGAGTTCAATTATTTACACATCATGTCATCGGACAAAGATTTTCGCGATACTCTAGAAATGGTTTTTTTTATTAACTATTATAATATAACATATTATATCCGATTACTGTAACTATACCATGTGTGTATTCACTTTATTATATTTTGAATTGTTTTATCAGTTAGGAAAGGATGGTATTTACCTTCGCTCTTTGTTTCAGCTGTCTGCGTAGTTTCTTCACTCGTACTTGTTGCGACTGCTTCTGTTGTCGCTTCCGAGGTCGAACCTTCAGTCGATCCTGTTGTGTCCACCGAGGCGGTGGCCGACGCTGTTAAATAGATGTGAGATTAGAAACAGCCCTGCATGTAAGACAACGATAGTATTTTACACTCATCAGTACGGTCTACTTTTTAAAAATAAAATATTTTTATTGTCGTTACTCTATGACTTATTACACATTTATAAAAATTGTATTGCAATCAGATAATGTCACATGGTTAAGACTAATCAACTGTTCGAATAAAATATAATCCAATTGTATACACAATATATAATCGGACAAAGAAATTCGCGATGCTCTAGAAATGTTTTTTTTTATTAACTATTATAATATAACATATTATATCTGATTTCTCTATCTATACCATGTGTGCATTCACTTTATTATATTGTGAATTGTTTTGTCAGTTAGGAAAGGGTGGTATTTACCTTCGCTCGTTGTTTCAGCTGTCTGCGTAGTTTCTTCGCTCTTACTTGTTGCGACTGCTTCTGTTGTCGCTTCCGAGGTCGAACCTTCAGTCGATCCAGTTGTGTCCACCGAGGCGGTGGTCGACGCTGTTAAATAGATGTGAGATTAAAAATAGCCTTGCATGTAAGACATCGATAATATTTTACACTGATCAGTACGGTCTACCTTTGATAAATAAACCTTTTATTTTCGTGACTATGACATATTACACGTTTATAATAATTGTATTGCGATATGATAATGTCACATAGTTTAGTCTAATCAATTGTTCGAATAAAATCGAGTTAAATTATTTACAAATTATATGATCGGACAAAGATCTTCGCGATACTCTAGAAAAATGTTTTTATTAGTTATTATAATATCACATATTATATACGATTACTTAATTTATACCACGTGTGCGTTCACTTTATTATATTGTGAATTGTTTGGTCAGTTAGGAAAGAGTGGTATTTACTATCGCTCGTTGTTTCAGCTGTCTGCGTAATTTCTTCACTCGTACTTGTTGCGATTGCTTGTGTTGTCGCTTCCGAGGTCAAAACTTCAGTCGATCCAGTTGTGTCCACCGAGGCGGTGGTCGACGCTGTTAAATAGATGTGAGATTATAAACAACCCTGCATGTAAGACAACGATAGCATTTTACTCTGGTCAGTACGGTCTACTTTTTAAAAATAAAATATTTTGTTATTGCCGTTAATCTATGACTTATTGCACATTTATAATAATTGTATTGCGATACGATAATGTCACATAGTTCAGTCTAATTAATTGTTCGAATAAAATCGGGTTCAATTATATACATATCATGTCATCGGACAAAGATATTCGCGATGCTCTAGAAATGTTTTTTTTTTATTAACTATTATAATATATAACATATTATATCCGATTACTGTATCTATGCCATGTGTGCATTCACTTTATTATATTGTTAATTGTTTTATCAGTAAGGAAAGGATGGTATTTACATTCGCTCGTTGTTTCAGCCGTCTGCGAAGTTTCTTCACTCGTACTTGTTGCGACTGCTTCTGTTGTCGCTTCCGACGTCGAACCTTCAGTCGATCCTGTTGTGTCCACCGAGGCGGTGGTCGACGCTGTTAAATAGATGTGAGATTAGAAACTGCCCTGCATGTAAGACAACGATAGTATTTTACACTCATCAGTACGGTCTACTTTTTAAGAATAAAATATTTTTATTGTCGTTACTCTATCACTTATTACACATTTATAATAATTGTATTGCAATATGATAATGTCACATGGTTAAGACTAATCAATTGTTCGAATAAAATCTAATCCTATTGTATACAAAATATATAATCGGACAATGAACGTCGCGATGCTCTAGAAATTATTTTTATTATTAACTATTATAATATAACATATTATATCTGATTACTGTATCTATACCATGTGTGCATTCACATTATTATATTGTGAATTGTTTTGACACTTAGGAAAGTGTGGTATTTACCTTCGCTCGTTGTTTCAGCTGTCTGCGTAGTTTCTTCGCTAGTACTTGTTGCGACTACTTCTGTTTTCGCTTCCGTGGACGAATCTTCAGTCGAACCAGTTGTGTCCACCGAGGCGGTGGTCGACGCTGTTAAATAGATGTGAGATTGAAAACAGCCCTGCATGTAAGACAACGATAGTATTTTACACTGATCAGTACGGTCTACTTTTTAAAAATATAATATTTTTATTGTCGTTACTCTATGACTTATTACACATTTATAGTAATTGTGTTGCGATATGATAATGTGACATGGTTAAGACTAATCAATTGTTCGAAGAAAATCTAGTCCAATTGTATACACAATATATAATCGGACAAAGAAATTTGCGATGCTCTAGAAATGTTTTTTTGTTATTAACTATTATAATATTACATATTATATCTGATTTCTGTATCTATACCATGTGTGCATTCACTTTATTATATTGGGAATTGTTTTTTCAGTTAGAAAAGGGTGGTATTTACCTTCGATCATTGTTTCAGCTGCCTGCGTAGTTTCTTCACTCGTACTTGTTGCGACTGCTTCTGTTGTCGCTTCCGAGGTCGAACCTTCAGTCGATCCACTTGTGTCCAACGAGACGGTGGTCGACGCTGTTAAATAGATGTGGGATTAAAAATAGCCCTGCATGTAAGACAACGATAATATTTTACACTGATCAGTACGGTCTACCTTTGATAAATAAACCTTTTATTTTCGTGATTGTATGACTTATTACACGTTTATAATAATTGTATTGCGATATGATAATGTCACATAGTTTAGTCTAATCAATTGTTCGAATAAAATCGAGTTCAATTATTTACACATTATATGATCGGACAAAGATCTTCGCGATACTCTAGAAAAATGTTTTTATTAGTAATTATAATATCACATATTATATCCGATTACTTAATTTACACCACGTGTGCATTCACTTTATTATATTGTGAATTGTTTGGTCAGTTAGGAAAGAGTGGTATTTACTATCGCTCGTTGTTTCAGCTGTCTGCGTAGTTTCTTCACTCGTACTTGTTGCGATTGCTTCTGTTGTCGCTTCCGAGGTCAAAACTTCAGTCGATCCAGTTGTGTCCACCGAGGCGGTGGTCGACGCTGTTAAATAGATGTGAGATTAGAAACTGCCCTGCATGTAAGACAACGATAGTATTTTACACTCATCAGTACGGTCTACTTTTTAAGAATAAAATATTTTTATTGTCGTTACTCTATCACTTATTACACACTTATAATAATTGTATTGCAATATGATAATGTCACATGGTTAAGACTAATCAATTGTTCGAATAAAATCTAATCCTATTGTATACAAAATATATAATCGGACAATGAACGTCGCGATGCTCTAGAAATGATTTTTATTATTAACTATTATAATATAACATATTATATCTGATTACTGTATCTATACCATGTGTGCATTCACATTATTATATTGTGAATTGTTTTGACACTTAGGAAAGTGTGGTATTTACCTTCGCTCGTTGTTTCAGCTGTCTGCGTAGTTTCTTCGCTAGTACTTGTTGCGACTACTTCTGTTTTCGCTTCCGTGGACGAATCTTCAGTCGAACCAGTTGTGTCCACCGAGGCGGTGGTCGACGCTGTTAAATAGATGTGAGATTGAAAACAGCCCTGCATGTAAGACAAAGATAGTATTTTACACTGATCAGTACGGTCTACTTTTTAAAAATATAATATTTTTATTGTCGTTACTCTATGACTTATTACACATTTATAGTAATTGTGTTGCGATATGATAATGTGACATGGTTAAGACTAATCAATTGTTCGAAGAAAATCTAGTCCAATTGTATACACAATATATAATCGGACAAAGAAATTTGCGATGCTGTAGAATTTTTTTTTTTATTAACTATTATAATATTACATATTATATCTGATTTCTCTATCTATACCATGTGTGCATTCACTTTATTATATTGTGAATTGTTTTGTCAGTTAGGAAAGGGTGGTATTTACCTTCGCTCGTTGTTTCAGCTGTCTGCGTAGTTTCTTCGCTCTTACTTGTTGCGACTGCTTCTGTTGTCGCTTCCGAGGTCGAACCTTCAGTCGATCCAGTTGTGTCCACCGAGGCGGTGGTCGACGCTGTTAAATAGATGTGAGATTAAAAATAGCCTTGCATGTAAGACATCGATAATATTTTACACTGATCAGTACGGTCTACCTTTGATAAATAAACCTTTTATTTTCGTGACTATGACTTATTACACGTTTATAATAATTGTATTGCGATATGATAATGTCACATAGTTTAGTCTAATCAATTGTTCGAATAATATCGAGTTAAATTATTTACAAATTATATGATCGGACAAAGATCTTCGCGATACTCTAGAAAAATGTTTTTATTAGTTATTATAATATCACATATTATATACGATTACTTAATTTATACCACGTGTGCGTTCACTTTATTATATTGTGAATTGTTTGGTCAGTTAGGAAAGAGTGGTATTTACTATCGCTCGTTGTTTCAGCTGTCTGCGTAGTTTCTTCACTCGTACTTGTTGCGATTGCTTCTGTTGTCGCTTCCGAGGTCAAAACTTCAGTCGATCCAGTTGTGTCCACCGAGGCGGTGGTCGACGCTGTTAAATAGATGTGAGATTATAAACAACCCTGCATGTAAGACAACGATAGCATTTTACTCTGGTCAGTACGGTCTACTTTTTAAAAATAAAATATTTTGTTATTGCCGTTAATCTATGACTTATTGCACATTTATAATAATTGTATTGCGATACGATAATGTCACATAGTTCAGTCTAATTAATTGTTCGAATAAAATCGGGTTCAATTATATACATATCATGTCATCGGACAAAGATATTCGCGATGCTCTAGAAATGTTTTTTTTTTATTAACTATTATAATATATAACATATTATATCCGATTACTGTATCTATACCTTGTGTGCATTCACTTTATTATATTGTTAATTGTTTTATCAGTTAGGAAAGGATGGTATTTACATTCGCTCGTTGTTTCAGCCGTCTGCGTAGTTTCTTCACTCGTACTTGTTGCGACTGCTTCTGTTGTCGCTTCCGACGTCGAACCTTCAGTCGATCCTGTTGTGTCCACCGAGGCGGTGGTCGACGCTGTTAAATAGATGTGAGATTAGAAACTGCCCTGCATGTAAGACAACGATAGTATTTTACACTCATCAGTACGGTCTACTTTTTAAGAATAAAATATTTTTATTGTCGTTACTCTATCACTTATTACACATTTATAATAATTGTATTGCAATATGATAATGTCACGTGGTTAAGACTAATCAATTGTTCGAATAAAATCTAATCCTATTGTATACAAAATATATAATCGGACAATGAACGTCGCGATGCTCTAGAAATGATTTTTATTATTAACTATTATAATATAACATATTATATATGATTTCTGTATCTATACCATGTGTGCATTCAAATTATTATATTGTGAATTGTTTTGACACTTAGGAAAGTGTGGTATTTACCTTCGCTCGTTGTTTCAGCTGTCTGCGTAGTTTCTTCGCTAGTACTTGTTGCGACTACTTCTGTTTTCGCTTCCGTGGACGAATCTTCAGTCGAACCAGTTGTGTCCACCGAGGCGGTGGTCGACGCTGTTAAATAGATGTGAGATTGAAAACAGCCCTGCATGTAAGACAACGATAGTATTTTACACTGATCAGTACGGTCTACTTTTTAAAAATATAATATTTTTATTGTCGTTACTCTATGACTTATTACACATTTATAGTAATTGTGTTGCGATATGATAATGTGACATGGTTAAGACTAATCAATTGTTCGAAGAAAATCTAGTCCAATTGTATACACAATATATAATCGGACAAAGAAATTTGCGATGCTCTAGAAATGTTTTTTTGTTATTAACTATTATAATATTACATATTATATCTGATTTCTGTATCTATACCATGTGTGCATTCACTTTATTATATTGGGAATTGTTTTTTCAGTTAGAAAAGGGTGGTATTTACCTTCGATCATTGTTTCGGCTGCCTGCGTAGTTTCTTCACTCGTACTTGTTGCAACTGCTTCTGTTGTCGCTTCCGAGGTCGAACCTTCAGTCGATCCACTTGTGTCCAACGAGACGGTGGTCGACGCTGTTAAATAGATGTGGGATTAAAAATAGCCCTGCATGTAAGACAACGATAATATTTTACACTGATCAGTACGGTCTACCTTTGATAAATAAACCTTTTATTTTCGTGATTGTATGACTTATTACACGTTTATAATAATTGTATTGCGATATGATAATGTCACATAGTTTAGTCTAATCAATTGTTCGAATAAAATCGAGTTCAATTATTTACACATTATATGATCGGACAAAGATCTTCGCGATACTCTAGAAAAATGTTTTTATTAGTAATTATAATATCACATATTATATCCGATTACTTAATTTACACCACGTGTGCATTCACTTTATTATATTGTGAATTGTTTGGTCAGTTAGGAAAGAGTGGTATTTACTATCGCTCGTTGTTTCAGCTGTCTGCGTAGTTTCTTCACTCGTACTTGTTGCGATTGCTTCTGTTGTCGCTTCCGAGGTCAAAACTTCAGTCGATCCAGTTGTGTACACCGAGGCGGTGGTCAACGCTGTTAAATAGATGTGAGATTAGAAACTGCCCTGCATGTAAGACAACGATAGTATTTTACACTCATCAGTACGGTCTACTTTTTAAGAATAAAATATTTTTATTGTCGTTACTCTATCACTTATTACACACTTATAATAATTGTATTGCAATATGATAATGTCACATGGTTAAGACTAATCAATTGTTCGAATAAAATCTAATCCTATTGTATACAAAATATATAATCGGACAATGAACGTCGCGATGCTCTAGAAATGATTTTTATTATTAACTATTATAATATAACATATTATATCTGATTACTGTATCTATACCATGTGTGCATTCACATTATTATATTGTGAATTGTTTTGACACTTAGGAAAGTGTGGTATTTACCTTCGCTCGTTGTTTCAGCTGTCTGCGTAGTTTCTTCGCTAGTACTTGTTGCGACTACTTCTGTTTTCGCTTCCGTGGACGAATCTTCAGTCGAACCAGTTGTGTCCACCGAGGCGGTGGTCGACGCTGTTAAATAGATGTGAGATTGAAAACAGCCCTGCATGTAAGACAAAGATAGTATTTTACACTGATCAGTACGGTCTACTTTTTAAAAATATAATATTTTTATTGTCGTTACTCTATGACTTATTACACATTTATAGTAATTGTGTTGCGATATGATAATGTGACATGGTTAAGACTAATCAATTGTTCGAAGAAAATCTAGTCCAATTGTATACACAATATATAATCGGACAAAGAAATTTGCGATGCTCTAGAATTTTTTTTTTTATTAACTATTATAATATTACATATTATATCTGATTTCTCTATCTATACCATGTGTGCATTCACTTTATTATATTGTGAATTGTTTTGTCAGTTAGGAAAGGGTGGTATTTACCTTCGCTCGTTGTTTCAGCTGTCTGCGTAGTTTCTTCGCTCTTACTTGTTGCGACTGCTTCTGTTGTCGCTTCCGAGGTCGAACCTTCAGTCGATCCAGTTGTGTCCACCGAGGCGGTGGTCGACGCTGTTAAATAGATGTGAGATTAAAAATAGCCTTGCATGTAAGACATCGATAATATTTTACACTGATCAGTACGGTCTACCTTTGATAAATAAACCTTTTATTTTCGTGACTATGACTTATTACACGTTTATAATAATTGTATTGCGATATGATAATGTCACATAGTTTAGTCTAATCAATTGTTCGAATAAAATCGAGTTAAATTATTTACAAATTATATGATCGGACAAAGATCTTCGCGATACTCTAGAAAAATGTTTTTATTAGTTATTATAATATCACATATTATATACGATTACTTAATTTATACCACGTGTGCGTTCACTTTATTATATTGTGAATTGTTTGGTCAGTTAGGAAAGAGTGGTATTTACTATCGCTCGTTGTTTCAGCTGTCTGCGTAGTTTCTTCACTCGTACTTGTTGCGATTGCTTCTGTTGTCGCTTCCGAGGTCAAAACTTCAGTCGATCCAGTTGTGTCCACCGAGGCGGTGGTCGACGCTGTTAAATAGATGTGAGATTAGAAACTGCCCTGCATGTAAGACAACGATAGCATTTTACTCTGGTCAGTACGGTCTACTTTTTATAAATAAAATATTTTGTTATTGCCGTTAATCTATGACTTATTGCACATTTATAATAATTGTATTGCGATACAATAATGTCACATAGTTCAGTCTAATTAATTGTTCGAATAAAATCGGGTTCAATTATATACATATCATGTCATCGGACAAAGATATTCGCGATGCTCTAGAAATGTTTTTTTTTTATTAACTATTATAATATAACATATTATATCCGATTACTGTATCTATACCATGTGTGCATTCACTTTATTATATTGTTAATTGTTTTATCAGTTAGGAAAGGATGGTATTTACATTCGCTCGTTGTTTCAGCCGTCTGCGTAGTTTCTTCACTCGTACTTGTTGCGACTGCTTCTGTTGTCGCTTCCGACGTCGAACCTTCAGTCGATCCTGTTGTGTCCACCGAGGCGGTGGTCGACGCTGTTAAATAGATGTGAGATTAGAAACTGCCCTGCATGTAAGACAACGATAGTATTTTACACTCATCAGTACGGTCTACTTTTTAAGAATAAAATATTTTTATTGTCGTTACTCTATCACTTATTACACATTTATAAAAATTGTATTGCAATCAGATAATGTCACATGGTTAAGACTAATCAACTGTTCGAATAAAATATAATCCAATTGTATACAAAATATATAATCGGACAAAGAATTTTGCGATGCTCTAGAAATGTGTTTTTTTTATTAACTATTATAATATTACATATTATATCTGATTTCTGTATCTATACCATGTGTGCATTCACTTTATTATATTGGGAATTGTTTTTTCAGTTAGAAAAGGGTGGTATTTACCTTCGATCATTGTTTCAGCTGCCTGCGTAGTTTCTTCACTCGTACTTGTTGCGACTGCTTCTGTTGTCGCTTCCGAGGTCGAAACTTCAGTCGATCCACTTGTGTCCAACGAGACGGTGGTCGACGCTGTTAAATAGATGTGGGATTAAAAATAGCCCTGCATGTAAGACAACGATAATATTTTACACTGATCAGTACGGTCTACCTTTGATAAATAAACCTTTTATTTTCGTGATTGTATGACTTATTACACGTTTATAATAATTGTATTGCGATATGATAATGTCACATAGTTTAGTCTAATCAATTGTTCGAATAAAATCGAGTTCAATTATTTACACATTATATGATCGGACAAAGATCTTCGCGATACTCTAGAAAAATGTTTTTATTAGTAATTATAATATCACATATTATATCCGATTACTTAATTTACACCACGTGTGCATTCACTTTATTATATTGTGAATTGTTTGGTCAGTTAGGAAAGAGTGGTATTTACTATCGCTCGTTGTTTCAGCTGTCTGCGTAGTTTCTTCACTCGTACTTGTTGCGATTGCTTCTGTTGTCGCTTCCGAGGTCAAAACTTCAGTCGATCCAGTTGTGTCCACCGAGGCGGTGGTCGACGCTGTTAAATAGATGTGAGATTAGAAACTGCCCTGCATGTAAGACAACGATAGTATTTTACACTCATCAGTACGGTCTACTTTTTAAGAATAAAATATTTTTATTGTCGTTACTCTATCACTTATTACACATTTATAATAATTGTATTGCAATATGATAATGTCACATGGTTAAGACTAATCAATTGTTCGAATAAAATCTAATCCTATTGTATACAAAATATATAATCGGACAATGAACGTCGCGATGCTCTAGAAATGATTTTTATTATTAACTATTATAATATAACATATTATATATGATTACTGTATCTATACCATGTGTGCATTCAAATTATTATATTGTGAATTGTTTTGACACTTAGGAAAGTGTGGTATTTACCTTCGCTCGTTGTTTCAGCTGTCTGCGTAGTTTCTTCGCTAGTACTTGTTGCGACTACTTCTGTTTTCGCTTCCGTGGACGAATCTTCAGTCGAACCAGTTGTGTCCACCGAGGCGGTGGTCGACGCTGTTAAATAGATGTGAGATTGAAAACAGCCCTGCATGTAAGACAACGATAGTATTTTACACTGATCAGTACGGTCTACTTTTTAAAAATATAATATTTTTATTGTCGTTACTCTATGACTTATTACACATTTATAAAAATTGTATTGCAATCAGATAATGTCACATGGTTAAGACTAATCAACTGTTCGAATAAAATATAATCCAATTGTATACAAAATATATAATCGGACAAAGAATTTTGCGATGCTCTAGAAATGTTTTTTTGTTATTAACTATTATAATATTACATATTATATCTGATTTCTCTATCTATACCATGTGTGCATTCACTTTATTATATTGGGAATTGTTTTTTCAGTTAGAAAAGGGTGGTATTTACCTTCGATCATTGTTTCAGCTGCCTGCGTAGTTTCTTCACTCGTACTTGTTGCGACTGCTTCTGTTGTCGCTTCCGAGGTCGAACCTTCAGTCGATCCACTTGTGTCCAACGAGACGGTGGTCGACGCTGTTAAATAGATGTGGGATTAAAAATAGCCCTGCATGTAAGACAACGATAATATTTTACACTGATCAGTACGGTCTACCTTTGATAAATAAACCTTTTATTTTCGTGATTGTATGACTTATTACACGTTTATAATAATTGTATTGCGATATGATAATGTCACATAGTTTAGTCTAATCAATTGTTCGAATAAAATCGAGTTCAATTATTTACACATTATATGATCGGACAAAGATCTTCGCGATACTCTAGAAAAATGTTTTTATTAGTAATTATAATATCACATATTATATCCGATTACTTAATTTACACCACGTGTGCATTCACTTTATTATATTGTGAATTGTTTGGTCAGTTAGGAAAGAGTGGTATTTACTATCGCTCGTTGTTTCAGCTGTCTGCGTAGTTTCTTCACTCGTACTTGTTGCGATTGCTTCTGTTGTCGCTTCCGAGGTCAAAACTTCAGTCGATCCAGTTGTGTCCACCGAGGCGGTGGTCGACGCTGTTAAATAGATGTGAGATTAGAAACTGCCCTGCATGTAAGACAACGATAGTATTTTACACTCATCAGTACGGTCTACTTTTTAAGAATAAAATATTTTTATTGTCGTTACTCTATCACTTATTACACATTTATAATAATTGTATTGCAATATGATAATGTCACATGGTTAAGACTAATCAATTGTTCGAATAAAATCTAATCCTATTGTATACAAAATATATAATCGGACAATGAACGTCGCGATGCTCTAGAAATTATTTTTATTATTAACTATTATAATATAACATATTATATATGATTACTGTATCTATACCATGTGTGCATTCAAATTATTATATTGTGAATTGTTTTGACACTTAGGAAAGTGTGGTATTTACCTTCGCTCGTTGTTTCAGCTGTCTGCGTAGTTTCTTCGCTAGTACTTGTTGCGACTACTTCTGTTTTCGCTTCCGTGGACGAATCTTCAGTCGAACCAGTTGTGTCCACCGAGGCGGTGGTCGACGCTGTTAAATAGATGTGAGATTGAAAACAGCCCTGCATGTAAGACAACGATAGTATTTTACACTGATCAGTACGGTCTACTTTTTAAAAATATAATATTTTTATTGTCGTTACTCTATGACTTATTACACATTTATAAAAATTGTATTGCAATCAGATAATGTCACATGGTTAAGACTAATCAACTGTTCGAATAAAATATAATCCAATTGTATACAAAATATATAATCGGACAAAGAATTTTGCGATGCTCTAGAATTTTTTTTTTTTATTAACTATTATAATATTACATATTATATCTGATTTCTGTATCTATACCATGTGTGCATTCACTTTATTATATTGGGAATTGTTTTTTCAGTTAGAAAAGGGTGGTATTTACCTTCGATCATTGTTTCAGCTGCCTGCGTAGTTTCTTCACTCGTACTTGTTGCGACTGCTTCTGTTGTCGCTTCCGAGGTCGAACCTTCAGTCGATCCACTTGTGTCCAACGAGACGGTGGTCGACGCTGTTAAATAGATGTGGGATTAAAAATAGCCATGCATGTAAGACAACGATAATATTTTACACTGATCAGTACGGTCTACCTTTGATAAATAAACCTTTTATTTTCGTGATTGTATGACTTATTACACGTTTATAATAATTGTATTGCGATATGATAATGTCACATAGTTTAGTCTAATCAATTGTTCGAATAAAATCGAGTTCAATTATTTACACATTATATGATCGGACAAAGATCTTCGCGATACTCTAGAAAAATGTTTTTATTAGTAATTATAATATCACATATTATATCCGATTACTTAATTTACACCACGTGTGCATTCACTTTATTATATTGTGAATTGTTTGGTCAGTTAGGAAAGAGTGGTATTTACTATCGCTCGTTGTTTCAGCTGTCTGCGTAGTTTCTTCACTCGTACTTGTTGCGATTGCTTCTGTTGTCGCTTCCGAGGTCAAAACTTCAGTCGATCCAGTTGTGTCCACCGAGGCGGTGGTCGACGCTGTTAAATAGATGTGAGATTAGAAACTGCCCTGCATGTAAGACAACGATAGTATTTTACACTCATCAGTACGGTCTACTTTTTAAGAATAAAATATTTTTATTGTCGTTACTCTATCACTTATTACACATTTATAATAATTGTATTGCAATATGATAATGTCACATGGTTAAGACTAATCAACTGTTCGAATAAAATCTAATCCTATTGTATACAAAATATATAATCGGACAATGAACGTCGCGATGCTCTAGAAATGATTTTTATTATTAACTATTATAATATAACATATTATATATGATTACTGTATCTATACCATGTGTGCATTCAAATTATTATATTGTGAATTATTTTGACACTTAGGAAAGTGTGGTATTTACCTTCGCTCGTTGTTTCAGCTGTCTGCGTAGTTTCTTCGCTAGTACTTGTTGCGACTACTTCTGTTTTCGCTTCCGTGGACGAATCTTCAGTCGAACCAGTTGTGTCCACCGAGGCGGTGGTCGACGCTGTTAAATAGATGTGAGATTGAAAACAGCCCTGCATGTAAGACAACGATAGTATTTTACACTGATCAGTACGGTCTACTTTTTAAAAATATAATATTTTTATTGTCGTTACTCTATGACTTATTACACATTTATAGTAATTGTGTTGCGATATGATAATGTGACATGGTTAAGACTAATCAATTGTTCGAAGAAAATCTAGTCCAATTATATACACAATATATAATCGGACAAAGAAATTTGCGATGCTCTAGAAATGTTTTTTTTATTAACTATTATAATATTACATATTATATCTGACTTCTGTATCTATACCATGTGTGCATTCACTTTATTATATTGTGAATTGTTTTTTCAGTTAGAAAAGGGTGGTATTTACCTTCGATCATTGTTTCAGCTGCCTGCGTAGTTTCTTCACTCGTACTTGTTGCGACTGCTTCTGTTGTCGCTTCCGAGGTCGAACCTTCAGTCGATCCACTTGTGTCCAACGAGACGGTGGTCGACGCTGTTAAATAGATGTGGGATTAAAAATAGCCCTGCATGTAAGACAACGATAATATTTTACACTGATCAGTACGGTCTACCTTTGATAAATAAACCTTTTATTTTCGTGACTATGACTTATTACACGTTTATAATAATTGTATTGCGATATGATAATGTCACATAGTTTAGTCTAATCAATTGTTCGAATAAAACCGAGTTCAATTATTTACACATTATATGATCGGACAAAGATCTTCGCGATACTCTAGAAAAATGTTTTTATTAGTAATTATAATATCACATATTATATCCGATTACTTAATTTACACCACGTGTGCATTCACTTTATTATATTGTGAATTGTTTGGTCAGTTAGGAAAGAGTGGTATTTACTATCGCTCGTTGTTTCAGCTGTCTGAGTAGTTTCTTCACTCGTACTTGTTGCGATTGCTTCTGTTGTCGCTTCCGAGGTCAAAACTTCAGTCGATCCAGTTGTGTCCACCGAGGCGGTGGTCGACGCTGTTAAATAGATGTGAGATTAGAAACTGCCCTGCATGTAAGACAACGATAGTATTTTACACTCATCAGTACGGTCTACTTTTTAAGAATAAAATATTTTTATTGTCGTTAATCTATGACTTATTGCACATTTATAATAATTGTATTGCGATACGATAATGTCACATGGTTAAGACTAATCAATTGTTCGAATAAAATCTAATCCTATTGTATACAAAATATATAATCGGACAATGAACGTCGCGATGCTCTAGAAATGATTTTTATTATTAACTATTATAATATAACATATTATATCTGATTACTGTATCTATACCATGTGTGCATTCACATTATTATATTGTGAATTGTTTTGACACTTAGGAAAGTGTGGTATTTACTATCGCTCGTTGTTTCAGCTGTCTGCGTAGTTTCTTCACTCGTACTTGTTGCGATTGCTTCTGTTGTCGCTTCCGAGGTCAAAACTTCAGTCGATCCAGTTGTCTCCACCGAGGCGGTGGTCGACGCTGTTAAATAGATGTGAGATTATAAACAACCCTGCATGCAAGACAACGATAGCATTTTACACTGGTCGGTACGGTCTACTTTTTAAAAATAAAATATTTTGTTATTGCCGTTAATCTATGACTTATTGCACATTTATAATAATTGTATTGCGATACGATAATGTCACATAGTTCAGTCTAATTAATTGTTCGAATAAAATCGAGTTCAATTATTTACACATCATGTCATCGGACAAAGATTTTCGCGATACTCTAGAAATGGTTTTTTTTATTAACTATTATAATATAACATATTATATCCGATTACTGTAACTATACCATGTGTGTATTCACTTTATTATATTTTGAATTGTTTTATCAGTTAGGAAAGGATGGTATTTACCTTCGCTCTTTGTTTCAGCTGTCTGCGTAGTTTCTTCACTCGTACTTGTTGCGACTGCTTCTGTTGTCGCTTCCGAGGTCGAACCTTCAGTCGATCCTGTTGTGTCCACCGAGGCGGTGGCCGACGCTGTTAAATAGATGTGAGATTAGAAACAGCCCTGCATGTAAGACAACGATAGTATTTTACACTCATCAGTACGGTCTACTTTTTAAAAATAAAATATTTTTATTGTCGTTACTCTATGACTTATTACACATTTATAAAAATTGTATTGCAATCAGATAATGTCACATGGTTAAGACTAATCAACTGTTCGAATAAAATATAATCCAATTGTATACACAATATATAATCGGACAAAGAAATTCGCGATGCTCTAGAAATGTTTTTTTTTATTAACTATTATAATATAACATATTATATCTGATTTCTCTATCTATACCATGTGTGCATTCACTTTATTATATTGTGAATTGTTTTGTCAGTTAGGAAAGGGTGGTATTTACCTTCGCTCGTTGTTTCAGCTGTCTGCGTAGTTTCTTCGCTCTTACTTGTTGCGACTGCTTCTGTTGTCGCTTCCGAGGTCGAACCTTCAGTCGATCCAGTTGTGTCCACCGAGGCGGTGGTCGACGCTGTTAAATAGATGTGAGATTAAAAATAGCCTTGCATGTAAGACATCGATAATATTTTACACTGATCAGTACGGTCTACCTTTGATAAATAAACCTTTTATTTTCGTGACTATGACTTATTACACGTTTATAATAATTGTATTGCGATATGATAATGTCACATAGTTTAGTCTAATCAATTGTTCGAATAAAATCGAGTTAAATTATTTACAAATTATATGATCGGACAAAGATCTTCGCGATACTCTAGAAAAATGTTTTTATTAGTTATTATAATATCACATATTATATACGATTACTTAATTTATACCACGTGTGCGTTCACTTTATTATATTGTGAATTGTTTGGTCAGTTAGGAAAGAGTGGTATTTACTATCGCTCGTTGTTTCAGCTGTCTGCGTAGTTTCTTCACTCGTACTTGTTGCGATTGCTTCTGTTGTCGCTTCCGAGGTCAAAACTTCAGTCGATCCAGTTGTCTCCACCGAGGCGGTGGTCGACGCTGTTAAATAGATGTGAGATTATAAACAACCCTGCATGTAAGACAACGATAGCATTTTACTCTGGTCAGTACGGTCTACTTTTTAAAAATAAAATATTTTGTTATTGCCGTTAATCTATGACTTATTGCACATTTATAATAATTGTATTGCGATACGATAATGTCACATAGTTCAATCTAATTAATTGTTCGAATAAAATCGGGATCAATTATATACATATCATGTCATCGGACAAAGATATTCGCGATGCTCTAGAAATGTTTTTTTTTTTATTAACTATTATAATATAACATATTATATCCGATTACTGTATCTATACCATGTGTGCATTCACTTTATTATATTGTTAATTGTTTTATCAGTTAGGAAAGGATGGTATTTACATTCGCTCGTTGTTTCAGCCGTCTGCGTAGTTTCTTCACTCGTACTTGTTGCGACTGCTTCTGTTGTCGCTTCCGACGTCGAACCTTCAGTCGATCCTGTTGTGTCCACCGAGGCGGTGGTCGACGCTGTTAAATAGATGTGAGATTAGAAACTGCCCTGCATGTAAGACAACGATAGTATTTTACACTCATCAGTACGGTCTACTTTTTAAGAATAAAATATTTTTATTGTCGTTACTCTATCACTTATTACACATTTATAATAATTGTATTGCAATATGATAATGTCACATGGTTAAGACTAATCAATTGTTCAAATAAAATCTAATCCTATTGTATACAAAATATATAATCGGACAATGAACGTCGCGATGCTCTAGAAATTATTTTTATTATTAACTATTATAATATAACATATTATATCTGATTACTGTATCTATACCATGTGTGCATTCACATTATTATATTGTGAATTGTTTTGACACTTAGGAAAGTGTGGTATTTACCTTCGCTCGTTGTTTCAGCTGTCTGCGTAGTTTCTTCGCTAGTACTTGTTGCGACTACTTCTGTTTTCGCTTCCGTGGACGAATCTTCAGTCGAACCAGTTGTGTCCACCGAGGCGGTGGTCGACGCTGTTAAATAGATGTGAGATTGAAAACAGCCCTGCATGTAAGACAACGATAGTATTTTACACTGATCAGTACGGTCTACTTTTTAAAAATATAATATTTTTATTGTCGTTACTCTATGACTTATTACACATTTATAGTAATTGTGTTGCGATATGATAATGTGACATGGTTAAGACTAATCAATTGTTCGAAGAAAATCTAGTCCAATTATATACACAATATATAATCGGACAAAGAAATTTGCGATGCTCTAGAAATGTTTTTTTTATTAACTATTATAATATTACATATTATATCTGACTTCTGTATCTATACCATGTGTGCATTCACTTTATTATATTGTGAATTGTTTTTTCAGTTAGAAAAGGGTGGTATTTACCTTCGATCATTGTTTCAGCTGCCTGCGTAGTTTCTTCACTCGTACTTGTTGCGACTGCTTCTGTTGTCGCTTCCGAGGTCGAACCTTCAGTCGATCCACTTGTGTCCAACGAGACGGTGGTCGACGCTGTTAAATAGATGTGGGATTAAAAATAGCCCTGCATGTAAGACAACGATAATATTTTACACTGATCAGTACGGTCTACCTTTGATAAATAAACCTTTTATTTTCGTAATTGTATGACTTATTACACGTTTATAATAATTGTATTGCGATATGATAATGTCACATAGTTTAGTCTAATCAATTGTTCGAATAAAATCGAGTTAAATTATTTACACATTATATGATCGGACAAAGATCTTC
>JAHLWY010000498.1:0-28805 GCA_020002185.1 Paraescarpia echinospica
TTCGTGTTGTAGCATCCATTACTTAATGGTCTTGACCAACAATGACCGTTAAGTGCTAAATCACTGTGTGGCTGGAAGTTCGTGTTGTAACATCCATTACTTAATGGTCTTGACCAACAATGACCGTTAAGTGCTAAATCACTGTGTGGCGGGACGTTCGTGTTGTAGCATCCATTACTTAATGGTCTTGACCAACAATGACCGTTATGTGTTAAATCACTGTGTGGCGGGACGTTCGTGTTGTAGCATCCATTACTTAATGGTCTTGACCAACAATGACCGTTAAGTGCAAAATCACTGTGTGGCAGGACGTTCGTGTTGTAGCATCCATTACTTAATGGTCTTGACCAACAATGACCGTTATGTGTTAAATCACTGTGTGGCGGGACGTTCGTGTTGTAGCATCCATTACTTAATGGTCTTGACCAACAATGACCGTTAAGTGCTAAATCTCTGTGTGGCGGGACGTTCGTGTTGTAGCATCCATTACTTAATGGTCTTGACCAACAATGACCGTTAAGTGCTAAATCACTGTGGGGCGGGTCGTTCGTGTTGTAGCATTCATTACTTAATGGTCTTGACCAACAATGACCGTTATGTGTTAAACCACTGTGTGGAGGGACGTTCGTGTTGTAGCATCCATTATTTAATGGTCTTGACCAACAATGACCGTTAAGTGCTAAATCACTGTGTGGCGGGACGTTCGTGTTGTAGCATTCATTACTTAATGGTCTTGTCCAACAATGACCGTTATGTGTTAAATCACTGTGTGGCGGGACGTTCGTGTTGTAGCATCCATTACTTAATGGTCTTGACCAACAATGACCGTTAAGTGCTAAATCAATGTGTGGCGGGACGTTCGTGTTGTAGCATCCATTACTTAATGGTCTTGACCAACAATGACCGTTATGTGCTAAATCACTGTGTGGCTGGACGTTCGTGTTGTAGCATCCATTACTTAAAGGTCTTGACCAACAATGACCGTTAAGTGCTAAATCATTGTGTGGCTGGAAGTTCGTGTTGTAACATCCATTACTTAATGGTCTTGACCAACAATGACCGTTAAGTGCTAAATCACTGAGTGGCGGGACGTTCGTGTTGTAGCATCCATTACTTAATGGTCTTGACCAACAATGACCGTTATGTGTTAAATCACTGTGTGGCGGGACGTTCGTGTTGTAGCATCCATTACTCAATGGTCTTGACCAACAATGACCGTTATGTGTTAAATCACTGTGTGGCTGGACGTTCGTGTTGTAGCATCCATTACTTAATGGTCTTGACCAACAATGACCGTTAAGTGCTAAATCAATGTGTGGCGGGACGTTCGTGTTGTAGCATCCATTACTTAATGGTCTTGACCAACAATGACCGTTATGTGCTAAATCACTGTGTTGCTGGACGTTCGTGTTGTAGCATCCATTACTTAAAGGTCTTGACCAACAATGACCGTTAAGTGCTAAATCACTGTGTGGCTGGAAGTTCGTGTTGTAACATCCATTACTTAATGGTCTTGACCAACAATGACCTTTAAGTGCTAAATCACTGAGTGGCGGGACGTTCGTGTTGTAGCATCCATTACTTAATGGTCTTGACCAACAATGACCGTTATGTGTTAAATCACTGTGTGGCGGGACGTTCGTGTTGTAGCATCCATTACTTAATGGTCTTGACCAACAATGACCGTTAAGTGCTAAATCACTGTGTGGCGGGACGTTCGTGTTGTAGCATCATTGCTTAATGGTTTTGACCAACAATGACCGTTATGTGTTAAATCACTGTGTGGAGGACGTTCGTGTGCAGCATCCATTACTTAATGGTCTTGACCAACAATGACCGTTAAGTGCTAAATCACTGTGTGGCGGGACGTTCGTGTTGTAGCATCCATTACTTAATGGTCTTGACCAACAATGACCGTTAAGTGCTAAATCACTGTGTGGCGGGACGTTCGTGTTGTAGCATCCATTACTTAATGGTCTTGACCAACAATGACCGTTAAGTGCTAAATCTCTGTGTGGCGGGACGTTCGTGTTGTAGCATCCATTACTTAATGGTCTTGACCAAAAATGACCGTTAAGTGCTAAATCACTGTGTGGCGGGTCGTTCGTGTTATAGCATTCATTACTTAATGGTCTTGACCAACAATGACCGTTATGTGTTAAACCACTGTGTGGAGGGACGTTCGTGTTGTAGCATCCATTACTTAATGGTCTTGACCAACAATGACCGTTAAGTGCTAAATCACTGTGTGGCGGGACGTTCTTGTTGTAGCATCCATTAATTAATGGTCTTGACCAACAATGACAGTTAAGTGCTAAATCACTGTGTGGCGGGACGTTCGTGTTGTAGCATCCATTACTTAATGATCTTGACCAACAATGACCGTTATATGTTAAGTCACTGTGTGGCGGGACGTTCGTGTTGTTGCATCCATTACTTAATGGTCTTGACCAAAAATGACCGTTAAGTGCTAAATCACTGTGTGGCGGGACGTTCGTGTTGTAGCATCCATTACTTAATGGTCTTGACCAACAATGACCGTTATGTGTTAAATCACTGTGTGGCGGGACGTTCGTGTTGTAGCATCCATTACTTAATGGTCTTGACCATGTGTTACAATGACCGTGTTAAATCACTGTGTGGCGGGACGTTCGTGTTGTAGCATCCATTACTTAATGGTCTTGACCAACAATGACCGTTAAGTGCTAAATCACTGTGTGGCTTGACGTTCGTGTTATAGCATCCATTACTTAATGGTCTTGACCAGCAATGACCGTTAAGTGCTAAATCACTGTGTGGCTGGACGTTCGTGTTGTAGCATTCATTACTTAATGGTCTTGACCAACAATGACCGTTATGTGTTAAATCACTGTGTGGCGGGACGTTCGTGTTGTAGCATCCATTACTTAATGGTCTTGACCAACAATGACCGTTACGTTCGTGTTGTAGCATGGTCTTGAAATCACTGTGTGGCGGGTCGTTCGTGTTGTAGCATTCATTACTTAATGGTCTTGACCAACAATGACCGTTAAGTGCTAAATCACTGTGTGGCTGGAAGTTCGTGTTGTAACATCCATTACGTAATGGTATTGACCAACAATGACCGTTAAGTGCTAAATCACTGAGTAGCGGGACGTTCGTGTTGTAGCATCCATTACTTAATGGTCTTGACCAACAATGACCGTTATGTGTTAAATCACTGTGTGGCGGGACGTTCGTGTTGTAGCATCCATTACTTAATGGTCTTGACCAACAATGACCGTTAAGTGCAAAATCACTGTGTGGCAGGACGTTCGTGTTGTAGCATCCATTACTTAATGGTCTTGACCAACAATGACCGTTATGTGTTAAATCACTGTGTGGCGGGACGTTCGTGTTGTAGCATCCATTACTTAATGGTCTTGACCAACAATGACAGTTAAGTGCTAAATCACTGTGTGGCGGGACGTTCGTGTTGTAGCATCCATTACTTAATGGTCTTGACCAACAATGACCGTTATGTGTTAAATCACTGTGTGGCGGGACGTTCGTGTTGTAGCATCCATTACTTAATGGTCTTGACCAACAATGACCGTTAAGTGCTAAATCTCTGTGTGGCGGGACGTTCGTGTTGTAGCATCCATTACTTAATGGTCTTGACCAACAATGACCGTTAAGTGCTAAATCACTGTGTGGCGGGTCGTTCGTGTTATAGCATTCATTACTTAATGGTCTTGACCAACAATGACCGTTATGTGTTAAACCACTGTGTGGAGGGACGTTCGTGTTGTAGCATCCATTATTTAATGGTCTTGACCAACAATGACCGTTAAGTGCTAAATCACTGTGTGGCGGGACGTTCGTGATGTAGCATTCATTACTTAATGGTCTTGTCCAACAATGACCGTTATGTGTTAAATCACTGTGTGGCGGGACGTTCGTGTTGTAGCATCCATTACTTAATGGTCTTGACCAACAATGACCGTTAAGTGCTAAATCAATGTGTGGCGGGACGTTCCTGTTGTAGCATCCATTACTTAATGGTCTTGACCAACAATGACCGTTAAGTGTTAAATCACTGTGTGGCGGGACGTTCGTGTTGTAGCATCCATTGCTTAATGGTCTTGACCAACAATGACCGTTATGTGCTAAATCACTGTGTGGCTGGACGTTCGTGTTGTAGCATCCATTACTTAATGGTCTTGACCAACAATGACCGTTAAGTGCTAAATCACTGTGTGGCTGGAAGTTCGTGTTGTAACATCCATTACTTAATGGTCTTGACCAACAATGACCGTTAAGTGCTAAATCACTGAGTGGCGGGACGTTCGTGTTGTAGCATCCATTACTTAATGGTCTTGACCAACAATGACCGTTAT
This sequence comes from Paraescarpia echinospica, assembly GCA_020002185.1. Taxonomy (NCBI): domain Eukaryota; kingdom Metazoa; phylum Annelida; class Polychaeta; order Sabellida; family Siboglinidae; genus Paraescarpia; species Paraescarpia echinospica. Next base: position 4,359 of record JAHLWY010000498.1, read on the forward strand.
GTGTTAAATCACTGTGTGGCGGGACGTTCGTGTTGTAGCATCCATTACTTAATGGTCTTGACCAACAATGACCGTTAAGTGCAAAATCACTGTGTGGCAGGACGTTCGTGTTGTAGCATCCATTACTTAATGGTCTTGACCAACAATGACCGTTATGTGTTAAATCACTGTGTGGCAGGACGTTCGTGTTGTAGCATCCATTACTTAATGGTCTTGACCAACAATGACCGTTAAGTGCTAAATCACTGTGTGGCGGGACGTTCTTGTTGTAGCATCCATTAATTAATGGTCTTGACCAACAATGACAGTTAAGTGCTAAATCACTGTGTGGCGGGACGTTCGTGTTGTAGCATCCGTTACTTAATGGTCTTGACCAACAATGACCGTTATGTGTTAAGTCACTGTGTGGCGGGACGTTCGTGTTGTTGCATCCATTACTTAATGGTCTTGACCAAAAATGACCGTTAAGTGCTAAATCACTGTGTGGCGGGACGTTCGTGTTGTAGCATCCATTACTTAATGGTTTTGACCAACAATGACCGTTATGTGTTAAATCACTGTGTGGCGGGACGTTCGTGTTGTAGCATCCATTACTTAATGGTCTTGACCAACAATGACCTTTATGTGTTAAATCACTGTGTGGCGGGACGTTCGTGTTGTAGCATCCATTACTTAATGGTCTTGACCAACAATGACCGTTAAGTGCTAAATCACTGTGTGGCTTGACGTTCGTGTTATAGCATCCATTACTTAATGGTCTTGACCAGCAATGACCGTTAAGTGCTAAATCACTGTGTGGCTGGACGTTCGTGTTGTAGCATTCATTACTTAATGGTCTTGACCAACAATGACCGTTATGTGTTAAATCACTGTTTGGCGGGACGTTCGTGTTGTAGCATCCATTACTTAATGGTCTTGACCAACAATGACAGTTAAGTGCTAAATCACTGTGTGGCTGGACGTTCGTGTTGTAGCATCCATTACTTAATGGTCTTGACCAACAATGACCGTTAAGTGTTAAATCACTGTGTGGCGGGACGTTCGTGTTGTAGCATCCATTACTTAATGGTCTTGACCAACAATGACCGTTAAGTGCTAAATCACTGTGTGGCTGGACGTTCGTGTTGTAACATCCATTACTTAATGGTCTTGACCAACAATGACCGTTAAGTGCTAAATCACTGTGTGGCGGGACGTTCGTGTTGTAGCATCCATTACTTAATGGTCTTGACCAACAATGACCGTTATGTGTTAAATCACTATGTGGCGGGACGTTCGTGTTGTAGCATCCACTACTTAATGGTCTTGTCCAACAATGACCGTTATGTGTTAAATCACTGTGTGGCGGGACGTTCGTGTTGTAGCATCCATTACTTAATGGTCTTGACCAACAATGACCGTTAAATGCTAAGTCACTGTGTGGCGGGACGTTCGTGTTGTAGCATCCATTACTTAATGGTCTTGACCAACAATGACCGTTATGTGTTAAATCACTGTGTGGCGGGACGTTCGTGTTGTAGCATCCATTACTTAATGGTCTTGACCAACAATTACCGTTAAGTTCTAAATCACTGTGTGGCGGGACGTTCGTGTTGTAGCATCCATTACTTAATGGTCTTGACCAACAGTGACCGTTACGTGCTAAATCACTGTGTGGCTGGACGTTCGTGTTGTTGCATCCATTACTTAATGGTCTGGACCATCAATGACCGTAAAGTGCTAAATCACTGTGTGGCGGGACGTTCGTGTTGTAGCATCCATTACTTAAAGGTCTTGACCAACAATGACCGTTAAGTGCTAAAACACTGTGTGGCTGGACGTTCGTGTTGTAGCATCCATTACTTAATGGTCTTGACTAACAATGACCGTTATGTGTTAAATCACTGTGTGGCTGGACGTTCGTGTTGTAGCATCCATTACTTAATGGTCTTAACCAACAATGACCGTTATGTGTTAAATCACTGTGTAGCTGGACGTTCGTGGTGTAGCATCCATTACTTAATGGTCTTGACCAACAATGACCGTTATGTGTTAAATCACTGTGTGGCTGGACGTTCGTGTTGTAGCATCCATTACTTAATGGTCTTGACCAACAATGACCGTTAAGTGCTAAATCACTGTGTGGCGGGACGTTCGTGTTGTAGCATCCATTACTTAATGGTCTTGACCAACAATGACCGTTAAGTGCTAAATCACTGTGTGGCTGGACGTTCGTGTTGTACCATCCATTACTTAATGGTCATGACCAACAATGACCGTTAAGTGCTAAATCAATGTGTGGCGGGACGTTCGTGTTGTAGCATACATTACTTAATGGTCTTGACCAACAATGACCGTGATGTGTTAAATCACTGTGTGGCTGGACGTTCGTGTTGTAGCATCCATTAATTAATGGTCTTGACCAACAATGACCGTTAAGTGCTAAATCACTGTGTGGCGGGAAGTTCGTGTTGTAGCATCCATTACTTAATGGTCTTGACCAACAATGACCGTTAAGTGCTAAATCACTGTGTGGCGGGACGTTCGTGTTGTAGCATTCATTACTTAATGGTCTTGACCAACAATGACCGTTATGTGTTAAATAACTGTGTTGCTGGACGTTCGTGTTGTAGCATCCATTACTTAATGGTCTTGACCAGCAATGACCGTTAAGTGCTAAATCACTGTGTGGCGGGACGTTCGTGTTGTAGCATCCATTACTTAATGGTCTTGACCAACAATGACCGTTAAGTGCTAAAACACTGTGTGGCTGGACTTTCATGTTGTAGCATCCATTACTTAATGGTCTTGACCAACAATGACCGTTATGTGTTAAATCACTGTGTGGCTGGACGTTCGTGTTGTAGCATCCATTATTTAATTGTCTTGACCAACAATGACCGTTATGTGTTAAATCACTGTGTGGCTGGACGTTCGTGTTGTAGCATCCATTACTTAATGGTCTTGACCAACAATGACCGTTAAGTGCTCAATCACTGTGTGGCGGGACGTTCGTGTTGTAGCATCCATTACTTAGTGGTCTTGACCAACAATGACCGTTAAGTGCTAAATCACTGTGTGGCGGGACGTTCGTGTTGTAGCATCCATTACTTAGTGGTCTTGATCAACAATGACCGTTAAGTGCTAAATCACTGTGTGGCGGGACGTTCGTGTTGTAGCATCCATTACTTAATGGTCTTGACCAACAATGACCGTTAAGTGCTAAATCACTGTGTGGCGGGACGTTCGTTTTGTAGCATTCATTACTTAATGGTCTTGTCCAACAATGACCGTTATGTGTTAAATCACTGTGTGGCGGGACGTTCGTGTTGTAGCATCCATTAACTTAATGGTCTTGACCAACAATGACCGTTAAGTGCTAAATCAATGTGTGGCGGGACGTTCGTGTTGTAGCATCCATTACTTAATGGTCTTGACCAACAATGACCGTTAAGTGTTAAATCACTGTGTGGCGGGACGTTCGTGTTGTAGCATCCATTACTTAATGGTCTTGACCAACAATGACCGTTATATGCTAAATCACTGTGTGGCTGGACGTTCGTGTTGTAGCATCCATTACTTAATGGTCTTGACCAACAATGACCGTTAAGTGCTAAATCACTGTGTGGCTGGAAGTTCGTGTTGTAACATCCATTACGTAATGGTCTTGACCAACAATGACCGTTAAGTGCTAAATCACTGAGTGGCGGGACGTTCGTGTTGTAGCATCCATTACTTAATGGTCTTGACCAACAATGACCGTTATGTGTTAAATCACTGTGTGGCGGGACGTTCGTGTTGTAGCATCCATTACTTAATGGTCTTGACCAACAATGACCGTTAAGTGCAAAATCACTGTGTGGCAGGACGTTCGTGTTGTAGCATCCATTACTTAATGGTCTTGACCAACAATGACCGTTTTGTGTTAAATCACTGTGTGGCGGGACGTTCGTGTTGTAGCATCCATTACTTAATGGTCTTGACCAACAATGACAGTTAAGTGCTAAATCACTGTGTGGCGGGACGTTCGTGTTGTAGCATCCATTACTTAATGGTCTTGACCAACAATGACCGTTATGTGTTAAATCACTGTGTGGCGGGACGTTCGTGTTGTAGCATCCATTACTTAATGGTCTTGACCAACAATGACCGTTAAGTGCTAAATCTCTGTGTGGCGGGACGTTCGTGTTGTAGCATCCATTACTTAATGGTCTTGACCAAAAATGACCGTTAAGTGCTAAATCACTGTGTGGCGGGTCGTTCGTGTTATAGCATTCATTACTTAATGGTCTTGACCAACAATGACCGTTATGTGTTAAACCACTGTGTGGAGGGACGTTCGTGTTGTAGCATCCATTATTTAATGGTCTTGACCAACAATGACCGTTAAGTGCTAAATGACTGTGTGGCGGGACGTTCGTGTTGTAGCATTCATTACTTAATGGTCTTGTCCAACAATGACCGTTATGTGTTAAATCACTGTGTGGCGGGACGTTCGTGTTGTAGCATCCATTACTTAATGGTCTTGACCAACAATGACCGTTAAGTGCTAAATCAATGTGTGGCGGGACGTTCCTGTTGTAGCATCCATTACTTAATGGTCTTGACCAACAATGACCGTTAAGTGTTAAATCACTGTGTGGCGGGACGTTCGTGTTGTAGCATCCATTGCTTAATGGTCTTGACCAACAATGACCGTTATGTGCTAAATCACTGTGTGGCTGGACGTTCGTGTTGTAGCATCCATTACTTAATGGTCTTGACCAACAATGACCGTTAAGTGCTAAATCACTGTGTGGCTGGACGTTCGTGTTGTAACATCCATTACTTAATGGTCTTGACCAACAATGACCGTTAAGTGCTAAATCACTGAGTGGCGGGACGTTCGTGTTGTAGCATCCATTACTTAATGGTCTTGACCAACAATGACCGTTATGTGTTAAATCACTGTGTGGCGGGACGTTCGTGTTGTAGCATCCATTACTTAATGGTCTTGACCAACAATGACCGTTAAGTGCAAAATCACTGTGTGGCAGGACGTTCGTGTTGTAGCATCCATTACTTAATGGTCTTGACCAACAATGACCGTTATGTGTTAAATCACTGTGTGGCAGGACGTTCGTGTTGTAGCATCCATTACTTAATGGTCTTGACCAACAATGACCGTTAAGTGCTAAATCACTGTGTGGCGGGACGTTCTTGTTGTAGCATCCATTAATTAATGGTCTTGACCAACAATGACAGTTAAGTGCTAAATCACTGTGTGGCGGGACGTTCGTGTTGTAGCATCCATTACTTAATGGTCTTGACCAACAATGACCGTTATGTGTTAAGTCACTGTGTGGCGGGACGTTCGTGTTGTTGCATCCATTACTTAATGGTCTTGACCAAAAATGACCGTTAAGTGCTAAATCACTGTGTGGCGGGACGTTCGTGTTGTAGCATCCATTACTTAATGGTCTTGACCAACAATGACCGTTATGTGTTAAATCACTGTGTGGCGGGACGTTCGTCTTGTAGCATCCATTACTTAATGGTCTTGACCAACAATGACCTTTATGTGTTAAATCACTGTGTGGCGGGACGTTCGTGTTGTAGCATCCATTACTTAATGGTCTTGACCAACAATGACCGTTAAGTGCTAAATCACTGTGTGGCGGGACGTTCGTGTTGTAGCATCCATTACTTAATGGTCTTGACCAACAATGACCGTTAAGTGCTAAATCACTGTGTGGCGGGTCGTTCGTGTTATAGCATTCATTACTTAATGGTCTTGACCAACAATGACCGTTATGTGTTAAATCACTGTGTGGCTGGACGTTCGTGTTGTAGCAACCATTACTTAATGGTATTGACCAACAATGACCGTTAAGTGCTAAATCACTGTGTGGCGGGATGTTCGTGTTGTAGCATCCATTACTTATTGGTCTTGACCAACAATGACCGTTATGTGTTAAATCACTGTGGCGGGACGTTCGTGTTGTAGCATCCATTACTTAATGGTCTTGACCAACAATGACCGTTAAGTGCTAAATCACTGTGTGTCGGGACGTTCGTGTTGTAGTATTCATTACTTAATGGTCTTGACCAACAATGACCGTTAAGTGTTAAATCACTGTGTGGCGGGACGTTCGTGTTGTAGCATCCATTACTTAATGGTCTTGACCAACAATGACCGTTATGTGCTAAATCACTGTGTGGCTGGACGTTCGTGTTGTAGCATCCATTACTTAATGGTCTTGACCAAAAATGACCGTTAAGTGCTAAATCACTGTGTGGCTGGAAGTTCGTGTTGTAACATCCATTACTTAATGGTCTTGACCAACAATGACCGTTAAGTGCTAAATCACTGAGTGGCGGGACGTTCGTGTTGTAGCATCCATTACTTAATGGTCTTGACCAACAATGACCGTTATGTGTTAAATCACTGTGTGGCGGACGTTCGTGTTGTAGCATCCATTACTTAATGGTCTTGACCAACAATGACCGTTAAGTGCAAAATCACTGTGTGGCAGGACGTTCGTGTTGTAGCATCCATTACTTAATGGTCTTGACCAACAATGACCGTTATGTGTTAAATCACTGTGTGGCAGGACGTTCGTGTTGTAGCATCCATTACTTAATGGTCTTGACCAACAATGACCGTTAAGTGCTAAATCACTGTGTGGCGGGACGTTCTTGTTGTAGCATCCATTAATTAATGGTCTTGACCAACAATGACAGTTAAGTGCTAAATCACTGTGTGGCGGGACGTTCGTGTTGTAGCATCCGTTACTTAATGGTCTTGACCAACAATGACCGTTATGTGTTAAGTCACTGTGTGGCGGGACGTTCGTGTTGTTGCATCCATTACTTAATGGTCTTGACCAAAAATGACCGTTAAGTGCTAAATCACTGTGTGGCGGGACGTTCGTGTTGTAGCATCCATTACTTAATGGTTTTGACCAACAATGACCGTTATGTGTTAAATCACTGTGTGGCGGGACGTTCGTGTTGTAGCATCCATTACTTAATGGTCTTGACCAACAATGACCTTTATGTGTTAAATCACTGTGTGGCGGGACGTTCGTGTTGTAGCATCCATTACTTAATGGTCTTGACCAACAATGACCGTTAAGTGCTAAATCACTGTGTGGCTTGACGTTCGTGTTATAGCATCCATTACTTAATGGTCTTGACCAGCAATGACCGTTAAGTGCTAAATCACTGTGTGGCTGGACGTTCGTGTTGTAGCATTCATTACTTAATGGTCTTGACCAACAATGACCGTTATGTGTTAAATCACTGTTTGGCGGGACGTTCGTGTTGTAGCATCCATTACTTAATGGTCTTGACCAACAATGACAGTTAAGTGCTAAATCACTGTGTGGCTGGACGTTCGTGTTGTAGCATCCATTACTTAATGGTCTTGACCAACAATGACCGTTAAGTGTTAAATCACTGTGTGGCGGGACGTTCGTGTTGTAGCATCCATTACTTAATGGTCTTGACCAACAATGACCGTTAAGTGCTAAATCACTGTGTGGCTGGACGTTCGTGTTGTAACATCCATTACTTAATGGTCTTGACCAACAATGACCGTTAAGTGCTAAATCACTGTGTGGCGGGACGTTCGTGTTGTAGCATCCATTACTTAATGGTCTTGACCAACAATGACCGTTATGTGTTAAATCACTATGTGGCGGGACGTTCGTGTTGTAGCATCCACTACTTAATGGTCTTGTCCAACAATGACCGTTATGTGTTAAATCACTGTGTGGCGGGACGTTCGTGTTGTAGCATCCATTACTTAATGGTCTTGACCAACAATGACCGTTAAATGCTAAGTCACTGTGTGGCGGGACGTTCGTGTTGTAGCATCCATTACTTAATGGTCTTGACCAACAATGACCGTTATGTGTTAAATCACTGTGTGGCGGGACGTTCGTGTTGTAGCATCCATTACTTAATGGTCTTGACCAACAATTACCGTTAAGTTCTAAATCACTGTGTGGCGGGACGTTCGTGTTGTAGCATCCATTACTTAATGGTCTTGACCAACAGTGACCGTTACGTGCTAAATCACTGTGTGGCTGGACGTTCGTGTTGTTGCATCCATTACTTAATGGTCTGGACCATCAATGACCGTAAAGTGCTAAATCACTGTGTGGCGGGACGTTCGTGTTGTAGCATCCATTACTTAAAGGTCTTGACCAACAATGACCGTTAAGTGCTAAAACACTGTGTGGCTGGACGTTCGTGTTGTAGCATCCATTACTTAATGGTCTTGACTAACAATGACCGTTATGTGTTAAATCACTGTGTGGCTGGACGTTCGTGTTGTAGCATCCATTACTTAATGGTCTTAACCAACAATGACCGTTATGTGTTAAATCACTGTGTAGCTGGACGTTCGTGGTGTAGCATCCATTACTTAATGGTCTTGACCAACAATGACCGTTATGTGTTAAATCACTGTGTGGCTGGACGTTCGTGTTGTAGCATCCATTACTTAATGGTCTTGACCAGCAATGACTGTTAAGTGCTAAATCACTGTGTGGCGGGACGTTCGTGTTGTAGCATCCATTACTTAATGGTCTTGACCAACAATGACCGTTAAGTGCTAAATCACTGTGTGGCTGGACGTTCGTGTTGTACCATCCATTACTTAATGGTCATGACCAACAATGACCGTTAAGTGCTAAATCAATGTGTGGCGGGACGTTCGTGTTGTAGCATACATTACTTAATGGTCTTGACCAACAATGACCGTGATGTGTTAAATCACTGTGTGGCTGGACGTTCGTGTTGTAGCATCCATTACTTAATGGTCTTGACCAACAATGACCGTTAAGTGCTAAATCACTGTGTGGCGGGACGTTCGTGTTGTAGCATCCATTACTTAATGGTCTTGACCAACAATGACCGTTAAGTGCTAAATCACTGTGTGGCGGGACGTTCGTGTTGTAGCATACATTACTTAATGGTCTTGACCAACAATGACCGTTATGTGTTAAATAACTGTGTTGCTGGACGTTCGTGTTGTAGCATCCATTACTTAATGGTCTTGACCAGCAATGACCGTTAAGTGCTAAATCACTGTGTGGCGGGACGTTCGTGTTGTAGCATCCATTACTTAATGGTCTTGACCAACAATGACCGTTAAGTGCTAAAACACTGTGTGGCTGGACTTTCATGTTGTAGCATCCATTATTAATGGTCTTGACCAACAATGACCGTTATGTGTTAAATCACTGTGTGGCTGGACGTTCGTGTTGTAGCATCCATTATTTAATTGTCTTGACCAACAATGACCGTTATGTGTTAAATCACTGTGTGGCTGGACGTTCGTGTTGTAGCATCCATTACTTAATGGTCTTGACCAACAATGACCGTTAAGTGCTCAATCACTGTGTGGCGGGACGTTCGTGTTGTAGCATCCATTACTTAGTGGTCTTGACCAACAATGACCGTTAAGTGCTAAATCACTGTGTGGCGGGACGTTCGTGTTGTAGCATCCATTACTTAGTGGTCTTGATCAACAATGACCGTTAAGTGCTAAATCACTGTGTGGCGGGACGTTCGTGTTGTAGCATCCATTACTTAATGGTCTTGACCAACAATGACCGTTAAGTGCTAAATCACTGTGTGGCGGGACGTTCGTTTTGTAGCATTCATTACTTAATGGTCTTGTCCAACAATGACCGTTATGTGTTAAATCACTGTGTGGCGGGACGTTCGTGTTGTAGCATCCATTAACTTAATGGTCTTGACCAACAATGACCGTTAAGTGCTAAATCAATGTGTGGCGGGACGTTCGTGTTGTAGCATCCATTACTTAATGGTCTTGACCAACAATGACCGTTAAGTGTTAAATCACTGTGTGGCGGGACGTTCGTGTTGTAGCATCCATTACTTAATGGTCTTGACCAACAATGACCGTTATATGCTAAATCACTGTGTGGCTGGACGTTCGTGTTGTAGCATCCATTACTTAATGGTCTTGACCAACAATGACCGTTAAGTGCTAAATCACTGTGTGGCTGGAAGTTCGTGTTGTAACATCCATTACGTAATGGTCTTGACCAACAATGACCGTTAAGTGCTAAATCACTGAGTGGCGGGACGTTCGTGTTGTAGCATCCATTACTTAATGGTCTTGACCAACAATGACCGTTATGTGTTAAATCACTGTGTGGCGGGACGTTCGTGTTGTAGCATCCATTACTTAATGGTCTTGACCAACAATGACCGTTAAGTGCAAAATCACTGTGTGGCAGGACGTTCGTGTTGTAGCATCCATTACTTAATGGTCTTGACCAACAATGACCGTTTTGTGTTAAATCACTGTGTGGCGGGACGTTCGTGTTGTAGCATCCATTACTTAATGGTCTTGACCAACAAAGACAGTTAAGTGCTAAATCACTGTGTGGCGGGACGTTCGTGTTGTAGCATCCATTACTTAATGGTCTTGACCAACAATGACCGTTATGTGTTAAATCACTGTGTGGCGGGACGTTCGTGTTGTAGCATCCATTACTTAATGGTCTTGACCAACAATGACCGTTAAGTGCTAAATCTCTGTGTGGCGGGACGTTCGTGTTGTAGCATCCATTACTTAATGGTCTTGACCAAAAATGACCGTTAAGTGCTAAATCACTGTGTGGCGGGTCGTTCGTGTTATAGCATTCATTACTTAATGGTCTTGACCAACAATGACCGTTATGTGTTAAACCACTGTGTGGAGGGACGTTCGTGTTGTAGCATCCATTATTTAATGGTCTTGACCAACAATGACCGTTAAGTGCTAAATGACTGTGTGGCGGGACGTTCGTGTTGTAGCATTCATTACTTAATGGTCTTGTCCAACAATGACCGTTATGTGTTAAATCACTGTGTGGCGGGACGTTCGTGTTGTAGCATCCATTACTTAATGGTCTTGACCAACAATGACCGTTAAGTGCTAAATCAATGTGTGGCGGGACGTTCGTGTTGTAGCATCCATTACTTAATGGTCTTGACCAACAATGACCGTTAAGTGTTAAATCACTGTGTGGCGGGACGTTCGTGTTGTAGCATCCATTACTTAATGGTCTTGACCAACAATGACCGTTATGTGCTAAATCACTGTGTGGCTGGACGTTCGTGTTGTAGCATCCATTACTTAATGGTCTTGACCAACAATGACCGTTAAGTGCTAAATCACTGTGTGGCTGGACGTTCGTGTTGTAGCATCCATTACTTAATGGTCTTGACCAACAATGACCGTTAAGTGCTAAATCACTGAGTGGCGGGACGTTCGTGTTATAGCATCCATTACTTAATGGTCTTGACCAACAATGACCGTTATGTGTTAAATCACTGTGTGGCGGGACGTTCGTGTTGTAGCATCCATTACTTAATGGTCTTGACCAACAATGACCGTTAAGTGCAAAATCACTGTGTGGCAGGACGTTCGTGTTGTAGCATCCATTACTTAATGGTCTTGACCAACAATGACCGTTATGTGTTAAATCACTGTGTGGCAGGACGTTCGTGTTGTATCATCCATTACTTAATGGTCTTGACCAACAATGACCGTTAAGTGCTAAATCAATGTGTGGCGGGACGTTCTTGTTGTAGCATCCATTAATTAATGGTCTTGACCAACAATGACAGTTAAGTGCTAAATCACTGTGTGGCGGGACGTTCGTGTTGTAGCATCCATTACTTAATGGTCTTGACCAACAATGACCGTTATGTGTTAAGTCACTGTGTGGCGGGACGTTCGTGTTGTTGCATCCATTACTTAATGGTCTTGACCAAAAATGACCGTTAAGTGCTAAATCACTGTGTGGCGGGACGTTCGTGTTGTAGCATCCATTACTTAATGGTCTTGACCAACAATGACCGTTATGTGTTAAATCACTGTGTGGCGGGACGTTCGTCTTGTAGCATCCATTACTTAATGGTCTTGACCAACAATGACCTTTATGTGTTAAATCACTGTGTGGCGGGACGTTCGTGTTGTAGCATCCATTACTTAATGGTCTTGACCAACAATGACCGTTAAGTGCTAAATCACTGTGTGGCGGGACGTTCGTGTTGTAGCATCCATTACTTAATGGTCTTGACCAACAATGACCGTTAAGTGCTAAATCACTGTGTGGCGGGTCGTTCGTGTTATAGCATTCATTACTTAATGGTCTTGACCAACAATGACCGTTATGTGTTAAACCACTGTGTGGAGGGACGTTCGTGTTGTAGCATCCATTATTTAATGGTCTTGACCAACAATGACCGTTAAGTGCTAAATCACTGTGTGGCGGGACGTTCGTGATGTAGCATTCATTACTTAATGGTCTTGTCCAACAATGACCGTTATGTGTTAAATCACTGTGTGGCGGGACGTTCGTGTTGTAGCATCCATTACTTAATGGTCTTGACCAACAATGACCGTTAAGTGCTAAATCAATGTGTGGCGGGACGTTCGTGTTGTAGCATCCATTACTTAATGGTCTTGACCAACAATGACCGTTAAGTGTTAAATCACTGTGTGGCGGGACGTTCGTGTTGTAGCATCCATTGCTTAATGGTCTTGACCAACAATGACCGTTATGTGCTAAATCACTGTGTGGCTGGACGTTCGTGTTGTAGCATACATTACTTAATGGTCTTAACCAACAATGACCGTTATGTGTTAAATCACTGTGTGGCTGGACGTTCGTGTTGTAGCAACCATTACTTAATGGTATTGACCAACAATGACCGTTAAGTGCTTTAAATCACTAGTGGGGACGTTCGTGTTGTAGCATCCATTACTTAATAGTGTGACCAGCAATGACCGTTATGTGTTAAAATCACTGTGTGGCGGGACGTTCGTAGGCATGGCATCCATTACTTAATGGTCTTGACCAACAATGACCGTTAAATTTTCAAAATCACTGCAATGGCCGGGACGTTCATTAATTTGTAGCATCCATTGCCAATAATTAATACGACCAACAATGACCGTTATGTGTTAAATCACTGTGTGGCTGGACGTTCGTGTTGTAGCATCCATTACTTAATGGTCTTGACGAACAATGACCGTTAAGTGCTAAATCACTGTGCGGCTGGACGTTCGTGTTGTAGCATCCATTACTTAATGGTCTTGACCAAAAATGACCGTTAAGTGCTAAATCACTGTGTGGCGGGACGTTCATGTTGTAGCATCCATTACTTAATGGTCTTGGCCAACAATGACCGTTAAGTGCTAAATCACTGTGTGGCTGGACGTTCGTGTTGTAGCATCCATTACTTAATGGTCTTGACCAACAATGATGACTTGAATTGGGGTAGCACAAATCACTGTGTGGCGGGACGTTCGTGTTGTAGCATCCATTACTTAATGGTCTTGACCAACAATGACCGTTATGTGTTAAATCACTGTGGCGGGACGTTCGTGTTGTAGCATCCATTACTTAATGGTCTTGACAAACAATGACCGTTAAGTGCTAAATCACTGTGTGTCGGGACGTTCGAGTTGTAGCATTCATTACTTAATGGTCTTGACCAACAATGACCGTTAAGTGTTAAATCATTGTTTGGCGGGACGTTCGTGTTGTAGCATCCATTACTTAATGGTTTTGACCAGCAATGACCGTTAAGTGCTAAATCACTGTGTGGCTGGACGTTCGTGTTGTAGCATTCATTACTTAATGGTCTTGACCAACAATGACCGTTATGTGTTAAATCACTGTGTGGCGGGACGTTCGTGTTGTAGCATCCATTACTTAATGGTCTTGACCAACAATGACAGTTAAGTGCTAAATCACTGTGTGGCTGGACGTTCGTGTTGTAGCATCCATTACTTAATGGTCTTGACCAACAATGACCGTTAAGTGTTAAATCACTGTGTGGCGGGACGTTCGTGTTGTAGCATCCATTACTTAATGGTCTTGACCAACAATGACCGTTAAGTGCTAAATCACTGTGTGGCTGGACGTTCGTGTTGTAACATCCATTACTTAATGGTCTTGACCAACAATGACCGTTAAGTGCTAAATCACTGTGTGGCGGGACGTTCGTGTTGTAGCATCCATTACTTAATGGTCTTGACCAACAATGACCGTTATGTGTTACATCACTATGTGGCGGGACGTTCGTGTTGTAGCATCCACTACTTAATGGTCTTGTCCAACAATGACCGTTATGTGTTAAATCACTGTGTGGCGGGACGTTCGTGTTGTAGCATCCATTACTTAATGGTCTTGACCAACAATGACCGTTAAATGCTAAGTCACTGTGTGGCGGGACGTTCGTGTTGTAGCATCCATTACTTAATGGTCTTGACCAACAATGACCGTTATGTGTTAAATCACTGTGTGGCGGGACGTTCGTGTTGTAGCATCCATTACTTAATGGTCTTGACCAACAATTACCGTTAAGTTCTAAATCACTGTGTGGCGGGACGTTCGTGTTGTAGCATCCATTACTTAATGGTCTTGACCAACAGTGACCGTTACGTGCTAAATCACTGTGTGGCTGGACGTTCGTGTTGTTGCATCCATTACTTAATGGTCTGGACCATCAATGACCGTAAAGTGCTAAATCACTGTGTGGCGGGACGTTCGTGTTGTAGCATCCATTACTTAAAGGTCTTGACCAACAATGACCGTTAAGTGCTAAAACACTGTGTGGCTGGACGTTCGTGTTGTAGCATCCATTACTTAATGGTCTTGACTAACAATGACCGTTATGTGTTAAATCACTGTGTGGCTGGACGTTCGTGTTGTAGCATCCATTACTTAATGGTCTTAACCAACAATGACCGTTATGTGTTAAATCACTGTGTGGCTGGACGTTCGTGGTGTAGCATCCATTACTTAATGGTCTTGACCAACAATGACCGTTATGTGTTAAATCACTGTGTGGCTGGACGTTCGTGTTGTAGCATCCATTACTTAATGGTCTTGACCAACAATGACTGTTAAGTGCTAAATCACTGTGTGGCGGGACGTTCGTGTTGTAGCATCCATTACTTAATGGTCTTGACCAACAATGACCGTTAAGTGCTAAATCACTGTGTGGCTGGACGTTCGTGTTGTACCATCCATTACTTAATGGTCATGACCAACAATGACCGTTAAGTGCTAAATCAATGTGTGGCGGGACGTTCGTGTTGTAGCATACATTACTTAATGGTCTTGACCAACAATGACCGTGATGTGTTAAATCACTGTGTGGCTGGACGTTCGTGTTGTAGCATCCATTACTTAATGGTCTTGACCAACAATGACCGTTAAGTGCTAAATCACTGTGTGGCGGGACGTTCGTGTAGTAGCATCCATTACTTAATGGTCTTGACCAACAATGACCGTTAAGTGCTAAATCACTGTGTGGCGGGACGTTCGTGTTGTAGCATTCATTACTTAATGGTCTTGACCAACAATGACCGTTATGTGTTAAATAACTGTGTTGCTGGACGTTCGTGTTGTAGCATCCATTACTTAATGGTCTTGACCAGCAATGACCGTTAAGTGCTAAATCACTGTGTGGCGGGACGTTCGTGTTGTAGCATCCATTACTTAATGGTCTTGACCAACAATGACCGTTAAGTGCTAAAACACTGTGTGGCTGGACTTTCATGTTGTAGCATCCATTACTTAATGGTCTTGACCAACAATGACCGTTATGTGTTAAATCACTGTGTGGCTGGACGTTCGTGTTGTAGCATCCATTATTTAATTGTCTTGACCAACAATGACCGTTATGTGTTAAATCACTGTGTGGCTGGACGTTCGTGTTGTAGCATCCATTACTTAATGGTCTTGACCAACAATGACCGTTAAGTGCTCAATCACTGTGTGGCGGGACGTTCGTGTTGTAGCATCCATTACTTAGTGGTCTTGACCAACAATGACCGTTAAGTGCTAAATCACTGTGTGGCGGGACGTTCGTGTTGTAGCATCCATTACTTAGTGGTCTTGATCAACAATGACCGTTAAGTGCTAAATCACTGTGTGGCGGGACGTTCGTGTTGTAGCATCCATTACTTAATGGTCTTGACCAACAATGACCGTTAAGTGCTAAATCACTGTGTGGCGGGACGTTCGTGTTGTAGCATTCATTACTTAATGGTCTTGTCCAACAATGACCGTTATGTGTTAAATCACTGTGTGGCGGGACGTTCGTGTTGTAGCATCCATTAACTTAATGGTCTTGACCAACAATGACCGTTAAGTGCTAAATCAATGTGTGGCGGGACGTTCGTGTTGTAGCATCCATTACTTAATGGTCTTGACCAACAATGACCGTTATGTGTTAAATCACTGTGTTGCTGGACGTTCGTGTTGTAGCATCCATTACTTAATGGTCTTGACCAGCAATGACCGTTAAGTGCTAAATCACTGTGTGGCGGGACGTTCGTGTTGTAGCATCCATTACTTAATGGTCTTGACCAACAATGACCGTTAAGTGTTAAATCACTGTGTGGCGGGACGTTCGTGTTGTAGCATCCATTACTTAATGGTCTTGACCAACAATGACCGTTAAGTGCTAAATCACTGTGTGGCTGGACGTTCGTGTTGTAGCATCCATTACTTAATGGTCTTGACCAACAATGACCGTTAAGTGCTAAATCACTGTGTGGCTGGAAGTTCGTGTTGTAACATCCATTACGTAATGGTCTTGACCAACAATGACCGTTAAGTGCTAAATCACTGAGTGGCGGGACGTTCGTGTTGTAGCATCCATTACTTAATGGTCTTGACCAACAATGACCGTTATGTGTTAAATCACTGTGTGGCGGGACGTTCGTGTTGTAGCATCCATTACTTAATGGTCTTGACCAACAATGACCGTTAAGTGCTAAATCACTGTGTGGCTGGACGTTCGTGTTGTAGCATCCATTACTTAATGGTCTTGACCAACAATGACCGTTATGTGTTAAATCACTGTGTGGCGGGACGTTCGTGTTGTAGCATCCATTACTTAATGGTCTTGACCAACAATGACCGTTAAGTGCTAAATCTCTGTGTGGCGGGACGTTCGTGTTGTAGCATCCATTACTTAATGGTCTTGACCAACAATGACCGTTAAGTGCTAAATCACTGTGTGGCGGGTCGTTCGTGTTATAGCATTCATTACTTAATGGTCTTGACCAACAATGACCGTTATGTGTTAAACCACTGTGTGGAGGGACGTTCGTGTTGTAGCATCCATTATTTAATGGTCTTGACCAACAATGACCGTTAAGTGCTAAATGACTGTGTGGCGGGACGTTCGTGTTGTAGCATTCATTACTTAATGGTCTTGTCCAACAATGACCGTTATGTGTTAAATCACTGTGTGGCGGGACGTTCGTGTTGTAGCATCCATTACTTAATGGTCTTGACCAACAATGACCGTTAAGTGCTAAATCAATGTGTGGCGTGACGTTCGTGTTGTAGCATCCATTACTTAATGGTCTTGACCAACAATGACCGTTAAGTGTTAAATCACTGTGTGGCGGGACGTTCGTGTTGTAGCATCCATTACTTAATGGTCTTGACCAACAATGACCGTTATGTGCTAAATCACTGTGTGGCTGGACGTTCGTGTTGTAGCATCCATTACTTAATGGTCTTGACCAAAAATGACCGTTAAGTGCTAAATCACTGTGTGGCTGGAAGTTCGTGTTGTAACATCCATTACTTAATGGTCTTGACCAACAATGACCGTTAAGTGCTAAATCACTGAGTGGCGGGACGTTCGTGTTATAGCATCCATTACTTAATGGTCTTGACCAACAATGACCGTTATGTGTTAAATCACTGTGTGGCGGGACGTTCGTGTTGTAGCATCCATTACTTAATGGTCTTGACCAACAATGACCGTTAAGTGCAAAATCACTGTGTGGCAGGACGTTCGTGTTGTAGCATCCATTACTTAATGGTCTTGACCAACAATGACCGTTATGTGTTAAATCACTGTGTGGCAGGACGTTCGTGTTGTATCATCCATTACTTAATGGTCTTGACCAACAATGACCGTTAAGTGCTAAATCAATGTGTGGCGGGACGTTCTTGTTGTAGCATCCATTAATTAATGGTCTTGACCAACAATGACAGTTAAGTGCTAAATCACTGTGTGGCGGGACGTTCGTGTTGTAGCATCCATTACTTAATGATCTTGACCAACAATGACCGTTATATGTTAAGTCACTGTGTGGCGGGACGTTCGTGTTGTTGCATCCATTACTTAATGGTCTTGACCAAAAATGACCGTTAAGTGCTAAATCACTGTGTGGCGGGACGTTCGTGTTGTAGCATCCATTACTTAATGGTCTTGACCAACAATGACCGTTATGTGTTAAATCACTGTGTGGCGGGACGTTCGTCTTGTAGCATCCATTACTTAATGGTCTTGACCAACAATGACCTTTATGTGTTAAATCACTGTGTGGCGGGACGTTCGTGTTGTAGCATCCATTACTTAATGGTCTTGACCAACAATGACCGTTAAGTGCTAAATCACTGTGTGGCTTGACGTTCGTGTTATAGCATCCATTACTTAATGGTCTTGACCAGCAATGACCGTTAAGTGCTAAATCACTGTGTGGCTGGACGTTCGTGTTGTAGCATTCATTACTTAATGGTCTTGACCAACAATGACCGTTATGTGTTAAATCACTGTTTGGCGGGACGTTCGTGTTGTAGCATCCATTACTTAATGGTCTTGACCAACAATGACAGTTAAGTTCTAAATCACTGTGTGGCTGGACGTTCGTGTTGTAGCATCCATTACTTAATGGTCTTGACCAACAATGACCGTTAAGTGTTAAATCACTGTGTGGCGGGACGTTCGTGTTGTAGCATCCATTACTTAATGGTCTTGACCAACAATGACCGTTAAGTGGTAAATCACTGTGTGGCTGGACGTTCGTGTTGTAACATCCATTACTTAATGGTCTTGACCAACAATGACCGTTAAGTGCTAAATCACTGTGTGGCGGGACGTTCGTGTTGTAGCATCCATTACTTAATGGTCTTGACCAACAATGACCGTTATGTGTTAAATCACTATGTGGCGGGACGTTCGTGTTGTAGCATCCACTACTTAATGGTCTTGTCCAACAATGACCGTTATGTGTTAAATCACTGTGTGGCGGGACGTTCATGTTGTAGCATCCATTACTTAATGGTCTTGACCAACAATGACCGTTAAATGCTAAGTCACTGTGTGGCGGGACGTTCGTGTTGTAGCATCCATTACTTAATGGTCTTGACCAACAATGACCGTTATGTGTTAAATCACTGTGTGGCGGGACGTTCGTGTTGTAGCATCCATTACTTAATGGTCTTGACCAACAATGACCGATAAGTTCTAAATCACTGTGTGGCGGGACGTTCGTGTTGTAGCATCCATTACTTAATGGTCTTGACCAACAATGACCGTTACGTGCTAAATCACTGTGTGGCTGGACGTTCGTGTTGTTGCATCCATTACTTAATGGTCTTGACCAGCAATGACCGTAAAGTGCTATATCACTGTGTGGCGGGACGTTCGTGTTGTAGCATCCATTACTTAAAGGTCTTGACCAACAATGACCGTTAAGTGCTAAAACACTGTGTGGCTGGACGTTCGTGTTGTAGCATCCATTACTTAATGGTCTTGACTAACAATGACCGTTATGTGTTAAATCACTGTGTGGCTGGACGTTCGTGTTGTAGCATCCATTACTTAATGGTCTTAACCAACAATGACCGTTATGTGTTAAATCACTGTGTGGCTGGACGTTCGTGGTGTAGCATCCATTACTTAATGGTCTTGACCAACAATGACCGTTATGTGTTAAATCACTGTGTGGCTGGACGTTCGTGTTGTAGCATCCATTACTTAATGGTCTTGACCAGCAATGACTGTTAAGTGCTAAATCACTGTGTGGCGGGACGTTCGTGTTGTAGCATCCATTACTTAATGGTCTTGACCAACAATGACCGTTAAGTGCTAAATCACTGTGTGGCTGGACGTTCGTGTTGTACCATCCATTACTTAATGGTCATGACCAACAATGACCGTTAAGTGCTAAATCAATGTGTGGCGGGACGTTCGTGTTGTAGCATACATTACTTAATGGTCTTGACCAACAATGACCGTGATGTGTTAAATCACTGTGTGGCTGGACGTTCGTGTTGTAGCATCCATTACTTAATGGTCTTGACCAACAATGACCGTTAAGTGCTAAATCACTGTGTGGCGGGACGTTCGTGTTGTAGCATCCATTACTTAATGGTCTTGACCAACAATGACCGTTAAGTGCTAAATCACTGTGTGGCGGGACGTTCGTGTTGTAGCATACATTACTTAATGGTCTTGACCAACAATGACCGTTATGTGTTAAATAACTCTGTTGCTGGACGTTCGTGTTGTAGCATCCATTACTTAATGGTCTTGACCAGCAATGACCGTTAAGTGCTAAATCACTGTGTGGCGGGACGTTCGTGTTGTAGCATCCATTACTTAATGGTCTTGACCAACAATGACCGTTAAGTGCTAAAACACTGTGTGGCTGGACTTTCATGTTGTAGCATCCATTACTTAATGGTCTTGACCAACAATGACCGTTATGTGTTAAATCACTGTGTGGCTGGACGTTCGTGTTGTAGCATCCATTATTTAATTGTCTTGACCAACAATGACCGTTATGTGTTAAATCACTGTGTGGCTGGACGTTCGTGTTGTAGCATCCATTACTTAATGGTCTTGACCAACAATGACCGTTAAGTGCTCAATCACTGTGTGGCGGGACGTTCGTGTTGTAGCATCCATTACTTAGTGGTCTTGACCAACAATGACCGTTAAGTGCTAAATCACTGTGTGGCGGGACGTTCGTGTTGTAGCATCCATTACTTAATGGTCTTGACCAACAATGACCGTTAAGTGCTAAATCACTGTGTGGCTGGACGTTCGTGTTGTAGCATCCATTACTTAATGGTCTTGACCAACAATGACCGTTAGGTGCTAAATCACTGTGTGGCGGGACGTTCGTGTTGTAGCATCCATTACTTAATGGTCTTGACCAACAATGACCGTTATGTGTTAAATCACTGAGTGGCGGGACGTTCGTGTTGTAGCATCCATTACTTAATGGTCTTGACCAACAATGACCGTTAAGTGCTAAATCACTGTGTGGCGGGACGTTCGTGTTGTAGCATTCATTACTTAATGGTCTTGACCAACAATGACCGTTAAGTGCTAAATCACTGTGTGGCGGGACGTTCGTGTTGTAGCATCCATTACTTAATGGTCTTGACCAACAATGACCGTTAAGTGCTAAATCACTGTGTGGCTTGACGTTCGTGTTATAGCATCCATTACTTAATGGTCTTGACCAGCAATGACCGTTAAGTGCTAAATCACTGTGTGGCTGGACGTTCGTGTTGTAGCATTCATTACTTAATGGTCTTGACCAACAATGACCGTTATGTGTTAAATCACTGTGTGGCGGGACGTTCGTGTTGTAGCATCCATTACTTAATGGTCTTGACCAACAATGACAGTTAAGTGCTAAATCACTGTGTGGCTGGACGTTCGTGTTGTAGCATCCATTACTTAATGGTCTTGACCAACAATGACCGTTAAGTGTTAAATCACTGTGTGGCGGGACGTTCGTGTTGTAGCATCCATTACTTAATGGTCTTTAACAAGATTTAACAAGATTGCCATCCAGAAAATTACTCTGGATGGCAGGTGGACAAGGAAGCCTTTTGGCTTATCGAGAGTCCAATACTTTTTATCTACATGTATCC
The DNA here is from genome assembly GCA_020002185.1 of Paraescarpia echinospica. Lineage (NCBI taxonomy): Eukaryota > Metazoa > Annelida > Polychaeta > Sabellida > Siboglinidae > Paraescarpia > Paraescarpia echinospica. Next base: position 26,069 of record JAHLWY010000498.1, read on the forward strand.
CGCCTTTTTAAGGTGTGTGTCGATTTTATTTTTAAACATATTCACGCTACTAGCACCAACACAATCAGGAGATAATCTGTTCCATTCATTTACAGTCCTTTGTGAGAATGAGAACTTTCTTATATCTAATCTACACTGCTCCTTTACTAATGTAGCTTCATGTCCTCTGGTCCTTCTATTTTTCTTAACTGAGAAAAAAATGTTTCTATCAATATTTTCATAACCATTCAATATTTTAAACACTTCTATGTGATCTCCTCTCAATCTCCTAGTCTCTAGTGTTGTTAAACCACATTCTTTTAGGCGTATTTCGTAACTAAGATCCCTCAGATTTGGTATCATTTTAGTCGCTCTCCTCTGTACTCTTTCTAGCATATCTATGTCCTTCTTGCGATATGGCCTCCATGCTTGTATACAATATTCTAAATGAGGCCTCACTGTTGTTTTGTACAGCGGTACTGGTAATTCTTTCTTATGCGTTATGTTTCGCCTAATTAGTCCAAGGATTTGATTTCCTTTGACGCTTTACCAATTCCACGCCACTGCTCCTCAGAGCCTTCATATCAGCTTTAATGGTTAAACCCCAAGTCCTTTTCTTTACACAATTAGTACTTAGAACCCAGTACCCCATTTTTATATTTTACCTCACTTCATTCCCACATGACCTGTGTGGAGCGTTTACATTTCCCAAGGTGGACAGCATTTTGCCGCTTTTCAGACCATTTTGCAGTCAACCTATCAAGATCATCTTGTAAATGCTGTCTGTCTCTCCATCCGCACTAATCCTTCTAAACACTTTTGTATCATCAGCAAATTTCAACACCTTGCTTGTTATTTCATCATCCAAATCGTTGATATATATTAAGAATAATATAGGTCCTAATACTGATCCCTGTAGTACCCCACTCAATACCGATTTCCAGTTTGAAGCCTCCCCATCAACTACTACACGTTGTCTTCTGTCAATCAGCCATTTTCTATCCAGTTTATTATACCATTTCCTATGCCATGGGCCTTTAGTTTAAGCAGTAATCTTTGATGTGGTACTTTGTCGAAGGCTTTTTGAAAATCTAAGTAGACGATATCTACTGGTGATCCCTCATCTACCCACTTAGTGATGTCTTCCAAAAAACAACATATTTGTTAAGCATGACCTCCTTTTAAAAACCCATGTTGGGGATGGGTTTATCAAGTTATGTTTAACAAGAAAATCCACCATGTGATCTTTAGGTAGTCTTTCTAATAATTTGCAAATCACTGATGTTAAACTCACTGGTCTATAGTTCTCTGACTTGTTTCTCGAACCTTTTTAAATAACGGTATAATGTTTGCCCCTCTTTCCATCCTAGGAACCACTCCCTCTTCTAATGACAAATTGAAAACTGTTTCAAGCGGTACGCTAATTTGTTCTACAATTTCCAATAGTAGTTTGGGCGGAATCCCATCCACTCCAGGTGATTTATTATCCTTCATAGCCCATATTTTCTTAGCTACCATTTCCGGGGTTACAATTAATTGTCCTAAATAGTCTGAATCTGCCCCCTTGAACTTAGCCTCTGGTACTGGCAGTGAAGTAATATCTTCCCTGGTAAACACTGAACTAAAGTACTCATTCAGGTCTTCTGCCATTAGAATCCCTCTGATATTATATTTCCAGCACTATCTTCTAGAGGACCGACCTTATCCTGAACTTTCTGTTTGCTTCGAATATATACATAAAAGCTCTTACTGTCATGTTTTATATTACTAACTAATTGTTGTTCATAGCTTCTCTTTGAATTTCTAATTTCAGCTGTAGCTTGGTTAAGTGCTTCTTTATAACTGTTGTAGTCTTCATCATTTCCAGTACCTCTATATGACTTCCACATCATTTGTTTATACTTAATTTTTCTAATGGCTTCTTTCGATAAGTGTTTCTTTTTGGACCGTTTCCCTTGTTTTTTGAAGGCTACAAATTAATTTATTGACTATGCACTTAATTTCATTCTTTAATATATTCCAGCATTCTGTTGCTGTCTTATTTTTTAGTGTGTTATTCCAGTCTATCTTTGCTAAATATTTCCTCATGTCCTTATACCTTCCTTTGTGGAAATTTCTCCTATGCTGCTTTTTACTATTCCTTTCTGATTTTACTTTGATGGTAAAATGTATCTGGTTGTGATCACTGCTCCCCAGTGGCTCACATATCTTGACATTGTCAACTAATTCTTTCTGTGAGGACAAAACTAAGTCTAACACATTCTCTCCCCTGGTTGGTTCTAGCACATGTTGAGAAAGGAAACTATCTTGTACTAAAACTAAAACTTGTGGTCCTCACTCCCCATACTCTGTAGAGATTTCCATTGTATATGCCCATGGTTAAAGTCCCCCATAATAATACGGTTCCGTTTGCTTACTTCCTTTATAGCGTTTTGTATTTTTTCATTCTCTTCTATGCTTATGTTTGGACTTCGATAAACTAACCCAACTGTTAACGTTGAGTTTCCTGTAACTATGTTACACCAAACAGCTTCTTCGCAATCTTCTTCTCTTTCTAATTTTATTTCATAAGCCTGGATAGATTCTTTAATATATAAAATACCTCCACCTCCCTTTCTTCCTATTCTATCTTTCCTAAACATTACATATCCTGTTAGTCCCAATTCGGCATCTGATATATCAGTGGTGGCCCACGATTCGGTTATACCTATTATGTGAGGGTCAATATCTTCTACCATAATGTTTAGTTCACTTCTTG
>JAHLWY010000499.1:0-72463 GCA_020002185.1 Paraescarpia echinospica
TTGTTTTTATTTCCCAACCATTATGCAGAAGAAACACGTGTAGTAATCAGTATAGTATTTGAAGTATTTTTTTACCAGTGCACGTCGTGGTATCTAGGTAGTATCCGGCCGTGCAGGCAGAGCACTCTGCACTGGTACCTCCAGTGCACGCGGTACATTCAGTAGCACATGCTGAAAAAAACAATGATCGAGTTTGTAATTTCTTTAAAATGTGCCAAACAAGTTCATTTAGTTCATTGCTTCCATTGATGATAATATTAATAAATAAGTTATAGCATCCAAAAGAGTAATAGGTGTATGATTTGTTTTCAATGCACTTTGTGGCATTTAGGTAGTATCTATATTTCAAGCCAAGACATTGTGTCTTAGTACCTGCATTCCACGTGAAATATTCAGTAGCATCTGTTAAAAAAACACTAGTATAGATACAGGCATTTTGTTCGAACCTTGGAAAATAGGTTACATTGTACACTATTTTCTTTCGCCATCATCGTCATCATCACCAATCTTTGGCTGTAGCCGTAGAACAGATGATACGTTTTCGCAAGTGTTGACAGATTATCAAGTGTTGCAAGTTCAACACTAAGGTTACACATACTCGCTTGGTGTTATTGTTTTTATTTCCCAACCATTATGCAGAAGAAACACGTGTAGTAACCAAAATAGTATTATAAGTATTTTTGTTACCAGTGCATGTCGTGGTATCTAGGTAGTATCCGGTCGTGCAGGCAGAGCACTCTGCACTGGTACCTCCAGTGCACGCAGTACATTCAGTAGCACATGCTGAAAAAACAATTATCGAGTTTGTAATTTATTTTAAATGTGCCAAACAAGTTCATTTATTTAATTGCTTCCATTGATGATAATATTAATAAATAACAGTTATAGCATCCAAAAGAGAAATAGGTGTATGATTTGTTTTCAATGCACATTGTGGCATTTAGGTAGTATCTATATTTACAGACAAGACATTGTGTCTTAGTACCTGCATTCCACGTGAAATATTCAGTAGCATCTGTTAAAAAAACACTAGTGTAGATACAGGCATTTTGTTCGAACCTTGGAAAATAGGTTACATTGTACACTATTTTCTTTCGCCATCATCGTCATCATCACCAATCTTTGGCTGTAGCCGTAGAACAGATGATACGTTTTCGCAAGTGTTGACAGATTATCAAGGGTTGCAAGTTCAACACTAAGGTTACACATACTCGCTTGGTGTTATTGTTTTTATTTCCCAACCTATATGCAGAAGAAACACGTGTAGTAATCAATATAGTATTAGAAGTATTTTTGTTACCAGTGCACGTCGTGGTATCTAGGTAGTATCCGGCCGTGCAGGCAGAGCACTCTGCACTGGTACCTCCAGTGCACGCGGTACATTCAGTAGCACATGCTAAAAAAACAATTATCAAATTTGTCATTTCTTTAAAAAGTGCAAAACAAGTTCATTTAGTTAATTGCTTACATTGATAACATAAATAATTAATACTTATAGCATCCAAACGAGTAGTATGAGTAGGATTTTTTCAATAAGCATTGTGTCATTTGGGTATTAACTGTCCAAACAGCCAGGACATTGTGTCTTAGCGCCTGCATTGCTCGTGAAACATTTCGTACCAACTGCTGAAAAAAACAAGACTCGATACTGACATATGGTTCAAACCATAAAAAAACAGGCTAATTTTTATATTACATCCTTTCACCAACATCATCATTATCACCATTCGCTGGCCAGAGTAGTAGAACAGATAAGTCGTTTTCGGTAGGGTCCATAGATTATCATGCATGACACGTCTGACACTTCAACATCAAAGTTACACATATAGGCTTTGTGTTGTTTTCATTTCCCAACCTATATGCAGAGGAAACATGTGTAGTAACCAAAATAGTATTAGAATTATTTTTGTTACCAGTGCACGTAGTGGTATCTAGGTAGTATCCGGCCGTGCAGGCGGAGCACTCTGCACTGGTACCTCCAGTGCACGCGGTACATTCAGTAGCACATGCTGAAAAACAATGATCGAGTTTGTAATTTCTTTAAAATGTGCCAAACAAGTTCATTTAGTTCATTGCTTCCATTGATGATAATATTAATAAATAACAATTATAGCATCCAAAAGAGTAATAGGTGTATGACTTGTTTTCAATGCACTTTGTGGCATTTAGGTAGTATCTATATTTACAGCCAAGACATTGTGTCTTAGTACCTGCATTCCACGTGAAATATTCAGTAGCATCTGTTAAAAAAACACTAGTGTAGATACAGGCATTTTGTTCGAACCTTGGAAAATAGGTTACATTGTACACTATTTTCTTTCGCCATCATCGTCATCATCACCAATCTTTGGCTGTAGCCGTAGAACAGATGATACGTTTTCGCAAGTGTTGACAGATTATCAAGGGTTGCAAGTTCAACACTAAGGTTACACATACTCGCTTGGTGTTATTGTTTTTATTTCCCAACCATTATGCAGAAGAAACACGTGTAGTAACCAAAATAGTATTATAAGTATTTTTGTTACCAGTGCATGTCGTGGTATCTAGGTAGTATCCGGTCGTGCAGGCAGAGCACTCTGCACTGGTACCTCCAGTGCACGCAGTACATTCAGTAGCACATGCTGAAAAACAATTATCGAGTTTGTAATTTATTTTAAATGTGCCAAACAAGTTCATTTATTTAATTGCTTCCATTGATGATAATATTAATAAATAACAGTTATAGCATCCAAAAGAGAAATAGGTGTATGATTTGTTTTCAATGCACATTGTGGCATTTAGGTAGTATCTATATTTACAGACAAGACATTGTGTCTTAGTACCTGCATTCCACGTGAAATATTCAGTAGCATCTGTTAAAAAAACACTAGTGTAGATACAGGCATTTTGTTCGAACCTTGGAATATAGGTTACTTTGTACACTATTTTCTTTCGCCATCATCGTCATCATCACCAATCGTTGGCTGTAGCCGTAGAACAGATGATACGTTTTCGCAAGTGTCGACAGATTATCAAGGGTTGCAAGTTCAACACTAAGGTTACACATACTCGCTTGGTGTTATTGTTTTTATTTCCCAACCTATATGCAGAAGAAACACGTGTAGTAATCAATATAGTATTAGAAGTATTTTTTTACCAGTGCACGTCGTGGTATCTAGGTAGTATCCGGCCGTGCAGGCAGAGCACTCTGCACTGGTACCTCCAGTGCACGCGGTACATTCAGTAGCACATGCTAAAAAAACAATTATCAAATTTGTCATTTCTTTAAAAAGTGCAAAACAAGTTCATTTAGTTAATTGCTTACATTGATAACATAAATAATTAATACTTATAGCATCCAAACGAGTAGTATGAGTAGGATTTTTTCAATAAGCATTGTGTCATTTGGGTAATAACTGCCCAAACAACCAGTACATTGTGTCTTAGCGACTGCATTGCACGTGAAACATTTAGTACCAACTGCTGAAAAAACAAAAATAGGCTAATTTATATATGACATCCTTTCAACAACATCATCATTATCACCATTCGCTGGCCAGAGTAGTAGAACAGATCAGTCGTTTTCGATAGGGTCCATAGATTATCAAGCATGGCACTTCGGACACTTCAACATCAAAGTTACACATGTAAGCTTTGTGTTGTTTTCATTTCCCAACCTATATGCACAGGAAACATGTGTAGTAACCAAAATAGTATTAGAAGTATTTTTGTTACCAGTGCACGTAGTGGTATCTAGGTAGTATCCAGGCGTGCAGGCGGAGCACTCTGCACTGGTACTTCCAGTGCATGCGGTACATTCAGTAGCACATGCTAAAAAAAACAATGATCGAGTTTGTAATTTCTTTAAAATGTGCCAAACAAGTTCATTTAGTTCATTGCTTCCATTGATGATAATATTAATAAATAACAATTATAGCATCCAAAAGAGTAATAGGTGTATGACTTGTTTTCAATGCACTTTGTGGCATTTAGGTAGTATCTATATTTACAGCCAAGACATTGTGTCTTAGTATCTGCATTCCACGTGAAATATTCAGTAGCATCTGTTAAAAAAACACTAGTGTAGATACAGGCATTTTGTTCGAACCTTGGAAAATAGGTTACATTGTACACTATTTTCTTTCGCCATCATCGTCATCATCACCAATCTTTGGCTGTAGCCGTAGAACAGATGATACGTTTTCGCAAGTGTTGACAGATTATCAAGGGTTGCAAGTTCAACACTAAGGTTACACATACTCGCTTGGTGTTATTGTTTTTATTTCCCAACCATTATGCAGAAGAAACACGTGTAGTAACCAAAATAGTATTATAAGTATTTTTGTTACCAGTGCATGTCGTGGTATCTAGGTAGTATCCGGTCGTGCAGGCGGAGCACTCTGCACTGGTACCTCCAGTGCACGCAGTACATTCAGTAGCACATGCTGAAAAAACAATTATCGAGTTTGTAATTTATTTTAAATGTGCCAAACAAGTTCATTTATTTAATTGCTTCCATTGATGATAATATTAATAAATAACAGTTATAGCATCCAAAAGAGAAATAGGTGTATGATTTGTTTTCAATGCACATTGTGGCATTTAGGTAGTATCTATATTTACAGACAAGACATTGTGTCTTAGTACCTGCATTCCACGTGAAATATTCAGTAGCATCTGTTAAAAAAACACTAGTGTAGATACAGGCATTTTGTTCGAACCTTGGAATATAGGTTACTTTGTACACTATTTTCTTTCGCCATCATCGTCATCATCACCAATCGTTGGCTGTAGCCGTAGAACAGATGATACGTTTTCGCAAGTGTCGACAGATTATCAAGGGTTGCAAGTTCAACACTAAGGTTACACATACTCGCTTGGTGTTATTGTTTTTATTTCCCAACCTATATGCAGAAGAAACACGTGTAGTAATCAATATAGTATTAGAAGTATTTTTGTTACCAGTGCACGTCGTGGTATCTAGGTAGTATCCGGCCGTGCAGGCAGAGCACTCTGCACTGGTACCTCCAGTGCACGCGGTACATTCAGTAGCACATGCTAAAAAAACAATTATCAAATTTGTCATTTCTTTAAAAAGTGCAAAACAAGTTCATTTAGTTAATTGCTTACATTGATAACATAAATAAATAATACTTATAGCATCCAAACGAATAGTAGGAGTAGGATTTTTTCCAATAAGCGTTGTGGCATTTGGGTATTAACTGTCCAAACAACCAGGACATTGTATCTTAGCGCCTGCATTGCACGTGAAACATTTAGTACCAACTGCTGAAAAAACAAAAACAGGCTAATTTATATATTACATCCTTTCAACAACATCATCATTATCACCATTCGCTGGCCAGAGTAGTAGAACAGATCAGTCGTTTTCGATAGGGTCCATAGATTATCAAGCATGGCACTTCGGACACTTCAACATCAAAGTTACACATATAGGCTTTGTGTTGCAGTCATTTCCCAACCTATATGCAGAGGAAAAATGTGTAGTAACAAAATAGTATTAGAAGTATTTTTGTTACCAGTGCACGTAGTGGTATCTAGGTAGTATCCAGCCGTGCAGGCGGAGCACTCTGCACTGGTACCTCCAGTGCACGCGGTACATTCAGTAGCACATGCTAAAAAAACAATTATAAAATTTGTCATTTCTTTAAAAAGTGCAAAACAAGTTCATTTAGTTAATTGCTTACATTGATAACATAAATAATTAATACTTATAGCATCCAAACGAGTAGTAGGAGTAGGATTTTTTCAATAAGCACTGGCATTTGGGTAATAACTGCCCAAACAACCAGTACATTGTGTCTTAGCGACTGCATTGCACGTGAAACATTTAGTACCAACTGCTGAAAAAACAAAAACAGGCTAATTTATATATTACATCCTTTCAACAACATCATCATTATCACCATTCGCTGGCCAGAGTAGTAGAACAGATCAGTCGTTTTCGATAGGGTCAATAGATTATCAAGCATGGCACTTCGGACACTTCAACATCAAAGTTACACATATAGGCTTTGTGTTGCAGTCATTTCCCAACCTATATGCAGAGGAAAAATGTGTAGTAACAAAATAGTATTAGAAGTATTTTTGTTACCAGTGCATGTCGTGGTATCTAGGTAGTATCCGGTCGTGCAGGCGGAGCACTCTGCACTGGTACCTCCAGTGCACGCGGTACATTCAGTAGCACATGCTAAAAAAACAATTATCGAGTTTGTAATTTCTTTAAAATGTGCCAAACAAGTTCATTGCTTCCATTGATGATAATATTAATAAATAACAGTTATAGCATCCAAAAGAGTAATAGGTGTATGATTTGTTTTCAATGCACATTGTGGTATTTAGGTACCTGCATTCCACGTGAAATATTCAGTAGCATCTGTTAAAAACACACATACAGGCATTTTGTTCGAACCTTGGAAAATAGGTTACTTTGTACACTATTTTCTTTCGCCATCATCGTCATTATCACCAATCGCTGGCCAGAGCCGTAGAACAGATCAGTCGTTTTCGATAGGGTCCATAGATTATCATGCATGGCACGTCTGACACTTCAACATCAAAGGTACACATATAGGCTTTGTGTTGTTTTCATTTCCCAACCTATATGCAGAGGAAACATGTGTAGTAACCAAAATAGTATTAGAATTATTTTTGTTACCAGTGCACGTAGTGGTATCTAGGTAGTATCCGGCCGTGCAGGCGGAGCACTCTGCACTGGTACCTCCAGTGCACGCGGTACATTCAGTAGCACATGCTAAAAAAAACAATTATCGAATTTGTCATTTCTTTAAAAAGTACAAAACAAGTTCATTTAGTTAATTGCTTACATAAATAAATAATTCTTATACCATCCAAACGAGTAGTAGGAGTAGGATTTTTTCCAATAAGCGTTGTGGCATTTGGGTATTAACTGTCCAAACAGCCAGGACATTGTGTCTTAGCGCCTGCATTGCTCGTGAAACATTTAGTACCAACTGCTGAAAAAAACAAGACTCGATACTGACATATGGTTCAAACCATAAAAAACAGGCTAATTTTTATATTACATCCTTTCACCAACATCATCATTACCACCATTCGCTGGCTAGAGCAGTAGAACAGATCAGTCGTTTTCGATAGGGTCCATAGATTATCAAGCATGGCACTTCGGACACTTCAACATCAAAGTTACACATGTAAGCTTTGTGTTGTTTTCATTTCCCAACCTATATGCACAGGAAACATGTGTAGTAACCAAAATAGTATTAGAAGTATTTTTGTTACCAGTGCACGTAGTGGTATCTAGGTAGTATCCAGGCGTGCAGGCGGAGCACTCTGCATTGGTACTTCCAGTGCATGCGGTACATTCAGTAGCACATGCTAAAAAAAACAATGATCGAGTTTGTAATTTCTTTAAAATGTGCCAAACAAGTTCATTTAGTTAATTGCTTACATTGATAACATAAATAATTAATACTTATAGCATCCAAACGAGTAGTAGGAGTAGGATTTTTTCAATAAGCACTGTGGCATTTGGGTAATAACTGCCCAAACAACCAGTACATTGTGCCTTAGCGACTGCATTGCACGTGAAACATTTAGTACCAACTGCTGAAAAAACAAAAACAGGCTAATTTATATATTACATCCTTTCAACAACATCATCATTATCACCATTCGCTGGCCAGAGTAGTAGAACAGATCAGTCGTTTTCGATAGGGTCAATAGATTATCAAGCATGGCACTTCGGACACTTCAACATCAAAGTTACACATATAGGCTTTGTGTTGCAGTCATTTCCCAACCTATATGCAGAGGAAAAATGTGTAGTAACAAAATAGTATTAGAAGTATTTTTGTTACCAGTGCATGTCGTGGTATCTAGGTAGTATCCGGTCGTGCAGGCGGAGCACTCTGCACTGGTACCTCCAGTGCACGCGGTACATTCAGTAGCACATGCTAAAAAAACAATTATCGAGTTTGTAATTTCTTTAAAATGTGCCAAACAAGTTCATTGCTTCCATTGATGATAATATTAATAAATAACAGTTATAGCATCCAAAAGAGTAATAGGTGTATGATTTCTTTTCAATGCACATTGTGGTATTTAGATACCTGCATTCCACGTGAAATATTCAGTAGCATCTGTTAAAAACACACATACAGGCATTTTGTTCGAACCTTGGAAAATAGGTTACTTTGTACACTATTTTCTTTCGCCATCATCGTCATTATCACCAATCGCTGGCCAGAGCCGTAGAACAGATAAGTCGTTTTCGATAGGGTCCATAGATTATCATGCATGACACGTCTGACACTTCAACATCAAAGTTACACATATAGGCTTTGTGTTGTTTTCATTTCCCAACCTATATGCAGAGGAAACATGTGTAGTAACCAAAATAGTATTATAATTATTTTTGTTACCAGTGCACGTAGTGGTATCTAGGTAGTATCCGGCCGTGCAGGCGGAGCACTCTGCACTGGTACCTCCAGTGCACGCGGTACATTCAGTAGCACATGCTGAAAAAAACAATGATCGAGTTTGTAATTTCTTTAAAATGTGCCAAACAAGTTCATTTAGTTCATTGCTTCCATTGATGATAATATTAATAAATAACAATTATAGCATCCAAAAGAGTAATAGGTGTATGATTTGTTTTCAATGCACTTTGTGGCATTTAGGTAGTATCTATATTTACAGCCAAGACATTGTGTCTTAGTACCTGCATTCCACGTGAAATATTCAGTAGCATCTGTTAAAAAAACACTAGTGTAGATACAGGCATTTTGTTCGAACCTTGGAAAATAGGTTACATTGTACACTATTTTCTTTCGCCATCATCGTCATCATCACCAATCTTTGGCTGTAGCCGTAGAACAGATGATACGTTTTCGCAAGTGTTGACAGATTATCAAGGGTTGCAAGTTCAACACTAAGGTTACACATACTCGCTTGGTGTTATTGTTTTTATTTCCCAACCATTATGCAGAAGAAACACGTGTAGTAACCAAAATAGTATTATAAGTATTTTTGTTACCAGTGCATGTCGTGGTATCTAGGTAGTATCCGGTCGTGCAGGCGGAGCACTCTGCACTGGTACCTCCAGTGCACGCAGTACATTCAGTAGCACATGCTGAAAAAACAATTATCGAGTTTGTAATTTATTTTAAATGTGCCAAACAAGTTCATTTATTTAATTGCTTCCATTGATGATAATATTAATAAATAACAGTTATAGCATCCAAAAGAGAAATAGGTGTATGATTTGTTTTCAATGCAAATTGTGGCATTTAGGTAGTATCTATATTTACAGACAAGACATTGTGTCTTAGTACCTGCATTCCACGTGAAATATTCAGTAGCATCTGTTAAAAAAACACTAGTGTAGATACAGGCATTTTGTTCGAACCTTGGAATATAGGTTACTTTGTACACTATTTTCTTTCGCCATCATCGTCATCATCACCAATCGTTGGCTGTAGCCGTAGAACAGATGATACGTTTTCGCAAGTGTCGACAGATTATCAAGGGTTGCAAGTTCAACACTAAGGTTACACATACTCGCTTGGTGTTATTGTTTTTATTTCCCAACCTATATGCAGAAGAAACACGTGTAGTAATCAATATAGTATTAGAAGTATTTTTGTTACCAGTGCACGTCGTGGTATCTAGGTAGTATCCGGCCGTGCAGGCAGAGCACTCTGCACTGGTACCTCCAGTGCACGCGGTACATTCAGTAGCACATGCTAAAAAACAATTATCAAATTTGTCATTTCTTTAAAAAGTGCAAAACAAGTTCATTTAGTTAATTGCTTACATTGATAACATAAATAATTAATACTTATAGCATCCAAACGAGTAGTATGAGTAGGATTTTTTCAATAAGCATTGTGTCATTTGGGTATTAACTGCCCAAACAGCCAGGACATTGTGTCTTAGCGCCTGCATTGCTCGTGAAACATTTCGTACCAACTGCTGAAAAAAACAAGACTCGATACTGACATATGGTTCAAACCATAAAAAACAGGCTAATTTTTATATTACATCCTTTCACCAACATCATCATTACCACCATTCGCTGGCTAGAGCAGTAGAACAGATCAGTCGTTTTCGATAGGGTCCATAGATTATCAAGCATGGCACTTCGGACACTTCAACATCAAAGTTACACATATAGGCTTTGTGTTGCTTTCATTTCCCAACCTATATGCAGAGGAAAAATGTGTAGTAACCAAAATAGTATTAGAAGTATTTTTGTTACCAGTGCACGTAGTGGTATCTAGGTAGTATCCAGCCGTGCAGGCGGAGCACTCTGCACTGGTACTTCCAGTGCATGCGGTACATTCAGTAGCACATGCTAAAAAAAACAATGATCGAGTTTGTAATTTCTTTAAAATGTGCCAAACAAGTTCATTTAGTTCATTGCTTCCATTGATGATAATATTAATAAATAACAATTATAGCATCCAAAAGAGTAATAGGTGTATGATTTGTTTTCAATGCACTTTGTGGCATTTAGGTAGTATCTATATTTACAGCCAAGACATGGTGTCTTAGTACCTGCATTCCACGTGAAATATTCAGTAGCATCTGTTAAAAAAACACTAGTGTAGATACAGGCATTTTGTTCGAACCTTGGAAAATAGGTTACATTGTACACTATTTTCTTTCGCCATCATCGTCATCATCACCAATCTTTGGCTGTAGCCGTAGAACAGATGATACGTTTTCGCAAGTGTTGACAGATTATCAAGGGCTGCAAGTTCAACACTAAGGTTACACATACTCGCTTGGTGTTATTGTTTTTATTTCCCAACCATTATGCAGAAGAAACACGTGTAGTAACCAAAATAGTATTATAAGTATTTTTGTTACCAGTGCATGTCGTGGTATCTAGGTAGTATCCGGTCGTGCAGGCGGAGCACTCTGCACTGGTACCTCCAGTGCACGCAGTACATTCAGTAGCACATGCTGAAAAAAACAATTATCGAGTTTGTAATTTATTTTAAATGTGCCAAACAAGTTCATTTATTTAATTGCTTCCATTGATGATAATATTAATAAATAACAGTTATAGCATCCAAAAGAGAAATAGGTGTATGATTTTTTTCAATGCACATTGTGGCATTTAGGTAGTATCTATATTTACAGACAAGACATTGTGTCTTAGTACCTGCATTGCACGTGAAATATTCAGTAGCATCTGTTAAAAAAACACTAGTGTAGATACAGGCATTTTGTTCGAACCTTGGAATATAGGTTACTTTGTACACTATTTTCTTTCGCCATCATCGTCATCATCACCAATCGTTGGCTGTAGCCGTAGAACAGATGATACGTTTTCGCAAGTGTCGACAGATTATCAAGGGTTGCAAGTTCAACTCTAAGGTTACACATACTCGCTTGGTGTTATTGTTTTTATTTCCCAACCTATATGCAGAAGAAACACGTGTAGTAATCAATATAGTATTAGAAGTATTTTTGTTACCAGTGCACGTCGTGGTATCTAGGTAGTATCCGGCCGTGCAGGCAGAGCACTCTGCACTGGTACCTCCAGTGCACGCGGTACATTCAGTAGCACATGCTAAAAAAACAATTATCAAATTTGTCATTTCTTTAAAAAGTGCAAAACAAGTTCATTTAGTTAATTGCTTACATTGATAACATAAATAATTAATACTTATAGCATCCAAACGAGTAGTATGAGTAGGATTTTTTCAATAAGCATTGTGTCATTTGGGTAATAACTGCCCAAACAACCAGTACATTGTGTCTTAGCGACTGCATTGCACGTGAAACATTTAGTACCAACTGCTGAAAAAACAAAAATAGGCTAATTTATATATGACATCCTTTCAACAACATCATCATTATCACCATTCGCTGGCCAGAGTAGTAGAACAGATCAGTCGTTTTCGATAGGGTCCATAGATTATCAAGCATGGCACTTCGGACACTTCAACATCAAAGTTACACATATAGGCTTTGTGTTGCAGTCATTTCCCAACCTATATGCAGAGGAAAAATGTGTAGTAACAAAATAGTATTAGAAGTATTTTTGTTACCAGTGCACGTAGTGGTATCTAGGTAGTATCCAGCCGTGCAGGCGGAGCACTCTGCACTGGTACCTCCAGTGCACGCGGTACATTCAATAGCACATGCTAAAAAAACAATTATCAAATTTGTCATTTCTTTAAAAAGTGCAAAACAAGTTCATTTAGTTAATTGCTTACATTGATAACATAAATAATTAATACTTATAGCATCCAAACGAGTAGTAGGAGTAGGATTTTTTCAATAAGCACTGGCATTTGGGTAATAACTGCCCAAACAACCAGTACATTGTGTCTTAGCGACTGCATTGCACGTGAAACATTTAGTACCAACTGCTGAAAAAACAAAAACAGGCTAATTTATATATTACATCCTTTCAACAACATCATCATTATCACCATTCGCTGGACAGAGTAGTAGAACAGATCAGTCGTTTTCGATAGGGTCAATAGATTATCAAGCATGGCACTTCGGACACTTCAACATCAAAGTTACACATATAGCCTTTGTGTTGCAGTCATTTCCCAACCTATATGCAGAGGAAAAATGTGTAGTAACAAAATAGTATTAGAAGTATTTTTGTTACCAGTGCACGTAGTGGTATCTAGGTAGTATCCGGTCGTGCAGGCGGAGCACTCTGCACTGGTACTTCCAGTGCATGCGGTACATTCAGTAGCACATGCTAAAAAAAACAATGATCGAGTTTGTAATTTCTTTAAAATGTGCCAAACAAGTTCATTTAGTTGATTGCTTCCATTGATGATAATATTAATAAATAACAATTATAGCATCCAAAAGAGTAATAGGTTGATGACTTGTTTTCAATGCACTTTGTGGCATTTAGGTAGTATCTATATTTACAGCCAAGACATTGTGTCTTAGTACCTGCATTCCACGTGAAATATTCAGTAGCATCTGTTAAAAAAACACTAGTGTAGATACAGGCATTTTGTTCGAACCTTGGAAAATAGGTTACATTGTACACTATTTTCTTTCGCCATCATCGTCATCATCACCAATCTTTGGCTGTAGCCGTAGAACAGATGATACGTTTTCGCAAGTGTTGACAGATTATCAAGGGTTGCAAGTTCAACACTAAGGTTACACATACTCGCTTGGTGTTATTGTTTTTATTTCCCAACCATTATGCAGAAGAAACACGTGTAGTAACCAAAATAGTATTATAAGTATTTTTGTTACCAGTGCATGTCGTGGTATCTAGGTAGTATCCGGTCGTGCAGGCGGAGCACTCTGCACTGGTACCTCCAGTGCACGCAGTACATTCAGTAGCACATGCTGAAAAAACAATTATCGAGTTTGTAATTTATTTTAAATGTGCCAAACAAGTTCATTTATTTAATTGCTTCCATTGATGATAATATTAATAAATAACAGTTATAGCATCCAAAAGAGAAATAGGTGTATGATTTGTTTTCAATGCACATTGTGGCATTTAGGTAGTATCTATATTTACAGACAAGACATTGTGTCTTAGTACCTGCATTCCACGTGAAATATTCAGTAGCATCTGTTAAAAAAACACTAGTGTAGATACAGGCATTTTGTTCGAACCTTGGAATATAGGTTACTTTGTACACTATTTTCTTTCGCCATCATCGTCATCATCACCAATCGTTGGCTGTAGCCGTAGAACAGATGATACGTTTTCGCAAGTGTCGACAGATTATCAAGGGTTGCAAGTTCAACACTAAGGTTACACATACTCGCTTGGTGTTATTGTTTTTATTTCCCAACCTATATGCAGAAGAAACACGTGTAGTAATCAATATAGTATTAGAAGTATTTTTGTTACCAGTGCACGTCGTGGTATCTAGGTAGTATCCGGCCGTGCAGGCAGAGCACTCTGCACTGGTACCTCCAGTGCACGCGGTACATTCAGTAGCACATGCTAAAAAAACAATTATCAAATTTGTCATTTCTTTAAAAAGTGCAAAACAAGTTCATTTAGTTAATTGCTTACATTGATAACATAAATAATTAATACTTATAGCATCCAAACGAGTAGTATGAGTAGGATTTTTTCAATAAGCATTGTGTCATTTGGGTAATAACTGCCCAAACAACCAGTACATTGTGTCTTAGCGACTGCATTGCACGTGAAACATTTAGTACCAACTGCTGAAAAAACAAAAATAGGCTAATTTATATATGACATCCTTTCAACAACATCATCATTATCACCATTCGCTGGCCAGAGTAGTAGAACAGATCAGTCGTTTTCGATAGGGTCCATAGATTATCAAGCATGGCACTTCGGACACTTCAACATCAAAGTTACACATGTAAGCTTTGTGTTGTTTTCATTTCCCAACCTATATGCACAGGAAACATGTGTAGTAACCAAAATAGTATTAGAAGTATTTTTGTTACCAGTGCACGTAGTGGTATCTAGGTAGTATCCAGGCGTGCAGGCGGAGCACTCTGCACTGGTACTTCCAGTGCATGCGGTACATTCAGTAGCACATGCTAAAAAAAACAATGATCGAGTTTGTAATTTCTTTAAAATGTGCCAAACAAGTTCATTTAGTTCATTGCTTCCATTGATGATAATATTAATAAATAACAATTATAGCATCCAAAAGAGTAATAGGTGTATGACTTGTTTTCAATGCACTTTGTGGCATTTAGGTAGTATCTATATTTACAGCCAAGACATTGTGTCTTAGTATCTGCATTCCACGTGAAATATTCAGTAGCATCTGTTAAAAAAACACTAGTGTAGATACAGGCATTTTGTTCGAACCTTGGAAAATAGGTTACATTGTACACTATTTTCTTTCGCCATCATCGTCATCATCACCAATCTTTGGCTGTAGCCGTAGAACAGATGATACGTTTTCGCAAGTGTTGACAGATTATCAAGTGTTGCAAGTTCAACACTAAGGTTACACATACTCGCTTGGTGTTATTGTTTTTATTTCCCAACCATTATGCAGAAGAAACACGTGTAGTAACCAAAATAGTATTATAAGTATTTTTGTTACCAGTGCATGTCGTGGTATCTAGGTAGTATCCGGTCGTGCAGGCAGAGCACTCTGCACTGGTACCTCCAGTGCACGCAGTACATTCAGTAGCACATGCTGAAAAAACAATTATCGAGTTTGTAATTTATTTTAAATGTGCCAAACAAGTTCATTTATTTAATTGCTTCCATTGATGATAATATTAATAAATAACAGTTATAGCATCCAAAAGAGAAATAGGTGTATGATTTGTTTTCAATGCACATTGTGGCATTTAGGTAGTATCTATATTTACAGACAAGACATTGTGTCTTAGTACCTGCATTCCACGTGAAATATTCAGTAGCATCTGTTAAAAAAACACTAGTGTAGATACAGGCATTTTGTTCGAACCTTGGAAAATAGGTTACTTTGTACACTATTTTCTTTCGCCATCATCGTCATCATCACCAATCGTTGGCTGTAGCCGTAGAACAGATGATACGTTTTCGCAAGTGTCGACAGATTATCAAGGGTTGCAAGTTCAACACTAAGGTTACACATACTCGCTTGGTGTTATTGTTTTTATTTCCCAACCTATATGCAGAAGAAACACGTGTAGTAATCAATATAGTATTAGAAGTATTTTTGTTACCAGTGCACGTCGTGGTATCTAGGTAGTATCCGGCCGTGCAGGCAGAGCACTCTGCACTGGTACCTCCAGTGCACGCGGTACATTCAGTAGCACATGCTAAAAAAACAATTATCAAATTTGTCATTTCTTTAAAAAGTGCAAAACAAGTTCATTTAGTTAATTGCTTACATTGATAACATAAATAATTAATACTTATAGCATCCAAACGAGTAGTATGAGTAGGATTTTTTCAATAAGCATTGTGTCATTTGGGTAATAACTGCCCAAACAACCAGTACATTGTGTCTTAGCGACTGCATTGCACGTGAAACATTTAGTACCAACTGCTGAAAAAACAAAAATAGGCTAATTTATATATGACATCCTTTCAACAACATCATCATTATCACCATTCGCTGGCCAGAGTAGTAGAACAGATCAGTCGTTTTCGATAGGGTCCATAGATTATCAAGCATGGCACTTCGGACACTTCAACATCAAAGTTACACATATAGGCTTTGTGTTGCTTTCATTTCCCAACCTATATGCAGAGGAAAAATGTGTAGTAACCAAAATAGTATTAGAAGTATTTTTGTTACCAGTGCACGTAGTGGTATCTAGGTAGTATCCAGCCGTGCAGGCGGAGCACTCTGCACTGGTACCTCCAGTGCACGCGGTACATTCAATAGCACATGCTAAAAAAACAATTATCAAATTTGTCATTTCTTTAAAAAGTGCAAAACAAGTTCATTTAGTTAATTGCTTACATTGATAACATAAATAATTAATACTTATAGCATCCAAACGAGTAGTAGGAGTAGGATTTTTTCAATAAGCACTGGCATTTGGGTAATAACTGCCCAAACAACCAGTACATTGTGTCTTAGCGACTGCATTGCACGTGAAACATTTAGTACCAACTGCTGAAAAAACAAAAACAGGCTAATTTATATATTACATCCTTTCAACAACATCATCATTATCACCATTCGCTGGACAGAGTAGTAGAACAGATCAGTCGTTTTCGATAGGGTCAATAGATTATCAAGCATGGCACTTCGGACACTTCAACATCAAAGTTACACATATAGCCTTTGTGTTGCAGTCATTTCCCAACCTATATGCAGAGGAAAAATGTGTAGTAACAAAATAGTATTAGAAGTATTTTTGTTACCAGTGCATGTCGTGGTATCTAGGTAGTATCCGGTCGTGCAGGCGGAGCACTCTGCACTGGTACCTCCAGTGCACGCGGTACATTCAGTAGCACATGCTAAAAAAACAATTATCGAGTTTGTAATTTCTTAAAAATGTGCCAAACAAGTTCATTGCTTCCATTGATGATAATATTAATAAATAACAGTTATAGCATCCAAAAGAGTAATAGGTGTATGATTTGTTTTCAATGCACATTGTGGTATTTAGGTACCTGCATTCCACGTGAAATATTCAGTAGCATCTGTTAAAAACACACATACAGGCATTTTGTTCGAACCTTGGAAAATAGGTTACTTTGTACACTATTTTCTTTCGCCATCATCGTCATTATCACCAATCGCTGGCCAGAGCCGTAGAACAGATCAGTCGTTTTCGATAGGGTCCATAGATTATCATGCATGGCACGTCTGACACTTCAACATCAAAGGTACACATATAGGCTTTCTGTTGTTTTCATTTCCCAACCTATATGCAGAGGAAACATGTGTAGTAACCAAAATAGTATTAGAATTATTTTTGTTACCAGTGCACGTAGTGGTATCTAGGTAGTATCCGGCCGTGCAGGCGGAGCACTCTGCACTGGTACCTCCAGTGCACGCGGTACATTCAGTAGCACATGCTGAAAAAAAACCAATTATCGAATTTGTCATTTCTTTAAAAAGTACAAAACAAGTTCATTTAGTTAATTGCTTACATAAATAAATAATTCTTATACTATCCAAACGAGTAGTAGGAGTAGGATTTTTTCCAATAAGCGTTGTGGCATTTGGGTATTAACTGTCCAAACAGCCAGGACATTGTGTCTTAGCGCCTGCATTGCTCGTGAAACATTTAGTACCAACTGCTGAAAAAAACAAGACTCGATACTGTCATATGGTTCAAACCATAAAAAACAGGCTAATTTTTATATTACATCCTTTCACCAACATCATCATTACCACCATTCGCTGGCTAGAGCAGTAGAACAGATCAGTCGTTTTCGATAGGGTCCATAGATTATCAAGCATGGCACTTCGGACACTTCAACATCAAAGTTACACATGTAAGCTTTGTGTTGTTTTCATTTCCCAACCTATATGCACAGGAAACATGTGTAGTAACCAAAATAGTATTAGAAGTATTTTTGTTACCAGTGCACGTAGTGGTATCTAGGTAGTATCCAGGCGTGCAAGCGGAGCACTCTGCACTGGTACTTCCAGTGCATGCGGTACATTCAGTAGCACATGCTAAAAAAAACAATGATCGAGTTTGTAATTTCTTTAAAATGTGCCAAACAAGTTCATTTAGTTCATTGCTTCCATTGATGATAATATTAATAAATAACAATTATAGCATCCAAAAGAGTAATAGGTGTATGACTTGTTTTCAATGCACTTTGTGGCATTTAGGTAGTATCTATATTTACAGCCAAGACATTGTGTCTTAGTACCTGCATTCCACGTGAAATATTCAGTAGCATCTGTTAAAAAAACACTAGTGTAGATACAGGCATTTTGTTCGAACCTTGGAATATAGGTTACTTTGTACACTATTTTCTTTCGCCATCATCGTCATCATCACCTTTCGCCATCATCGTCATCATCACCAATCGTTGGCTGTAGCCGTAGAACAGATGATACGTTTTCGCAAGTATCGACAGATTATCAAGGGTTGCAAGTTCAACACTAAGGTTACACATACTCGCTTGGTGTTATTGTTTTTATTTCCCAACCATTATGCAGAAGAAACACGTGTAGTAATCAATATAGTATTTGAAGTATTTTTTTACCAGTGCACGTCGTGGTATCTAGGTAATATCCGGCCGTGCAGGCAGAGCACTCTGCACTGGTACCTCCAGTGCACGCGGTACATTCAGTAGCACATGCTAAAAAAACAATTATCAAATTTGTCATTTCTTTAAAAAGTGCAAAACAAGTTCATTTAGTTAATTGCTTACATTGATAACATAAATAATTAATACTTATAGCATCCAAACGAGTAGTAGGAGTAGGATTTTTTCAATAAGCACTGTGTCATTTGGGTAATAACTGCCCAAACAACCAGTACATTGTGTCTTAGCGACTGCATTGCACGTGAAACATTTAGTACCAACTGCTGAAAAAACAAAAATAGGCTAATTTATATATGACATCCTTTCAACAACATCATCATTATCACCATTCGCTGGCCAGAGTAGTAGAACAGATCAGTCGTTTTCGATAGGGTCCATAGATTATCAAGCATGGCACTTCGGACACTTCAACATCAAAGTTACACATATAGGCTTTGTGTTGCTTTCATTTCCCAACCTATATGCAGAGGAAAAATGTGTAGTAACCAAAATAGTATTAGAAGTATTTTTGTTACCAGTGCACGTAGTGGTATCTAGGTAGTATCCAGCCGTGCAGGCGGAGCACTCTGCACTGGTACCTCCAGTGCACGCGGTACATTCAGTAGCACATGCTAAAAAAAACAATTATCAAATTTGTCATTTCTTTAAAAAGTGCAAAACAAGTTCATTTAGTTAATTGCTTACATTGATAAAATAAATAATTAATACTTATAGCATCCAAACGAGTAGTAGGAGTAGGATTTTTTCAATAAGCACTGTGGCATTTGGGTAATAACTGCCCAAACAACCAGTACATTGTGTCTTAGCGACTGCATTGCACGTGAAACATTTAGTACCAACTGCTGAAAAAAACAAGACTCGATACTGACATATGGTTCAAACCATCAAAAACAGGCTAATTTTTATATTACATCCTTTCACCAACATCATCATTACCACCATTCGCTGGCCAGAGCAGTAGAACAGATCAGTCGTTTTCGATAGGGTCCATAGATTATCAAGCATGGCACTTCGGACACTTCAACATCAAAGTTACACATGTAAGCTTTGTGTTGTTTTCATTTCCCAACCTATATGCACAGGAAACATGTGTAGTAACCAAAATAGTATTAGAAGTATTTTTGTTACCAGTGCATGTCGTGGTATCTAGGTAGTATCCGGTCGTGCAGGCGGAGCACTCTGCACTGGTACCTCCAGTGCACGCAGTACATTCAGTAGCACATGCTAAAAAAACAATTATCGAGTTTGTAATTTCTTTAAAATGTGCCAAACAAGTTCATTGCTTCCATTGATGATAATATTAATAAATAACAGTTATAGCATCCAAAAGAGTAATAGGTGTATGATTTGTTTTCAATGCACATTGTGGTATTTAGGTACCTGCATTCCACGTGAAATATTCAGTAGCATCTGTTAAAAACACACATACAGGCATTTTGTTCGAACCTTGGAAAATAGGTTACTTTGTACACTATTTTCTTTCGCCATCATCGTCATTATCACCAATCGCTGGCCAGAGCCGTAGAACAGATCAGTCGTTTTCGATAGGGTCCATAGATTATCATGCATGGCACGTCTGACACTTCAACATCAAAGTTACACATATAGGCTTTGTGTTGTTTTCATTTCCCAACCTATATGCAGAGGAAACATGTGTAGTAACCAAAATAGTATTAGAATTATTTTTGTTACCAGTGCACGTAGTGGTATCTAGGTAGTATCCGGCCGTGCAGGCGGAGCACTCTGCACTGGTACCTCCAGTGCACGCGGTACATTCAGTAGCACATGCTGAAAAAAAACAATTATCGAATTTGTCATTTCTTTAAAAAGACAAAACAAGTTCATTTAGTTAATTGCTTACATAAATAAATAATTCTTATACCATCCAAACGAGTAGTAGGAGTAGGATTTTTTCCAATAAGCGTTGTGGCATTTGGGTATTAACTGTCCAAACAGCCAGGACATTGTGTCTTAGCGCCTGCATTGCTCGTGAAACATTTAGTACCAACTGCTGAAAAAAACAAGACTCGATACTGACATATGGTTCAAACCATCAAAAACAGGCTAATTTTTATATTACATCCTTTCACCAACATCATCATTACCACCATTCGCTGGCCAGAGCAGTAGAACAGATCAGTCGTTTTCGATAGGGTCCATAGATTATCAAGCATGGCACTTCGGACACTTCAACATCAAAGTTACACATGTAAGCTTTGTGTTGTTTTCATTTCCCAACCTATATGCACAGGAAACATGTGTAGTAACCAAAATAGTATTAGAAGTATTTTTGTTACCAGTGCACGTAGTGGTATCTAGGTAGTATCCAGCCGTGCAGGCGGAGCACTCTGCACTGGTACCTCCAGTGCACGCGGTACATTCAGTAGCACATGCTGAAAAAAACAATGATCGAGTTTGTAATTTCTTTAAAATGTGCCAAACAAGTTCATTTAGTTCATTGCTTCCATTGATGATAATATTAATAAATAACAATTATAGCATCCAAAAGAGTAATAGGTGTATGATTTGTTTTCAAAGCACTTTGTGGCATTTAGGTAGTATCTATATTTACAGCCAAGACATTGTGTCTTAGTACCTGCATTCCACGTGAAATATTCAGTAGCATCTGTTAAAAAAACACTAGTGTAGATACAGGCATTTTGTTCGAACCTTGGAAAATAGGTTACTTTGTACACTATTTTCTTTCGCCATCATCGTCATCATCACCAATCGTTGGCTGTAGCCGTAGAACAGATGATACGTTTTCGCAAGTGTCGACAGATTATCAAGGGTTGCAAGTTCAACACTAAGGTTACACATACTCGCTTGGTGTTATTGTTTTTATTTCCCAACCATTATGCAGAAGAAACACGTGTAGTAATCAATATAGTATTTGAAGTATTTTTTTACCAGTGCACGTCGTGGTATCTAGGTAGTATCCGGCCGTGCAGGCAGAGCACTCTGCACTGGTACCTCCAGTGCACGCGGTACATTCAGTAGCACATGCTAAAAAAACAATTATCAAATTTGTCATTTCTTTAAAAAGTGCAAAACAAGTTCATTTAGTTAATTGCTTACATTGATAACATAAATAATTAATACTTATAGCATCCAAACGAGTAGTAGGAGTAGGATTTTTTCAATAAGCACTGTGTCATTTGAGTAATAACTGCCCAAACAACCAGTACATTGTGTCTTAGCGACTGCATTGCACGTGAAACATTTAGTACCAACTGCTGAAAAAACAAAAATAGGCTAATTTATATATGACATCCTTTCAACAACATCATCATTATCACCATTCGCTGGCCAGAGTAGTAGAACAGATCAGTCGTTTTCGATAGGGTCCATAGATTATCAAGCATGGCACTTCGGACACTTCAACATCAAAGTTACACATATAGGCTTTGTGTTGCTTTCATTTCCCAACCTATATGCAGAGGGAAAATGTGTAGTAACCAAAATAGTATTAGAAGTATTTTTGTTACCAGTGCACGTAGTGGTATCTAGGTAGTATCCAGCCGTGCAGGCGGAGCACTCTGCACTGGTACCTCCAGTGCACGCGGTACATTCAGTAGCACATGCTAAAAAAAACAATTATCAAATTTGTCATTTCTTTAAAAAGTGCAAAACAAGTTCATTTAGTTAATTGCTTACATTGATAAAATAAATAATTAATACTTATAACATCCAAACGAGTAGTAGGAGTAGGATTTTTTCAATAAGCACTGTGGCATTTGGGTAATAACTGCCCAAACAACCAGTACATTGTGTCTTAGCGACTGCATTGCACGTGAAACATTTAGTACCAACTGCTGAAAAAAACAAGACTCGATACTGACATATGGTTCAAACCATCAAAAACAGGCTAATTTTTATATTACATCCTTTCACCAACATCATCATTACCACCATTCGCTGGCCAGAGCAGTAGAACAGATCAGTCGTTTTCGATAGGGTCCATAGATTATCAAGCATGGCACTTCGGACACTTCAACATCAAAGTTACACATATAGGCTTTGTGTTGCTTTCATTTCCCAACCTATATGCAGAGGAAAAATGTGTAGTAACAAAATAGTATTAGAAGTATTTTTGTTACCAGTGCATGTCGTGGTATCTAGGTAGTATCCGGTCGTGCAGGCGGAGCACTCTGCACTGGTACCTCCAGTGCACGCAGTACATTCAGTAGCACATGCTAAAAAAACAATTATCGAGTTTGTAATTTCTTTAAAATGTGCCAAACAAGTTCATTGCTTCCATTGATGATAATATTAATAAATAACAGTTATAGCATCCAAAAGAGTAATAGGTGTATGATTTGTTTTCAATGCACATTGTGGTATTTAGGTACCTGCATTCCACGTGAAATATTCAGTAGCATCTGTTAAAAACACACATACAGGCATTTTGTTCGAACCTTGGAAAATAGGTTACTTTGTACACTATTTTCTTTCGCCATCATCGTCATTATCACCAATCGCTGGCCAGAGCAGTAGAACAGATCAGTCGTTTTCGATAGGGTCCATAGATTATCATGCATGGCACGTCTGACACTTCAACATCAAAGTTACACATATAGGCTTTGTGTTGTTTTCATTTCCCAACCTATATGCAGAGGAAACATGTGTAGTAACCAAAATAGTATTAGAATTATTTTTTTTACCAGTGCACGTAGTGGTATCTAGGTAGTATCCGGCCGTGCAGGCGGAGCACTCTGCACTGGTACCTCCAGTGCACGCGGTACATTCAGTAGCACATGCTGAAAAAAAAACAATTATCGAATTTGTCATTTCTTTAAAAATTACAAAACAAGTTCATTTAGTTAATTGCTCACATAAATAAATAATTCTTATACCATCCAAACGAGTAGTAGGAGTAGGATTTTTTCCAATAAGCGTTGTGGCATTTGGGTATTAACTGTCCAAACAGCCAGGACATTGTGTCTTAGCGCCTGCATTGCTCGTGAAACATTTAGTACCAACTGCTGAAAAAAACAAGACTCGATACTGACATATGGTTCAAACCATCAAAAACAGGCTAATTTTTATATTACATCCTTTCACCAACATCATCATTACCACCATTCGCTGGCCAGAGCAGTAGAACAGATCAGTCGTTTTCGATAGGGTCCATAGATTATCAAGCATGGCACTTCGGACACTTCAACATCAAAGTTACACATGTAAGCTTTGTGTTGTTTTCATTTCCCAACCTATATGCACAGGAAACATGTGTAGTAACCAAAATAGTATTAGAAGTATTTTTGTTACCAGTGCACGTAGTGGTATCTAGGTAGTATCCAGCCGTGCAGGCGGAGCACTCTGCACTGGTACCTCCAGTGCACGCGGTACATTCAGTAGAACATGCTGAAAAAAAAAAATTATCGAATTTGTCATTTCTTTAAAAACTACAAAACAAGTTCATTTAGTTAATTTCTTACACTGATGATAACATTAATAATTAACACTTATAGCATCCAAGATTATTAGGAGTAGGATTTTTTCCAATAAACGTTGTGGCATTTGGATATTATTTGTCCAAACAGCCAGGACATTGTGTCTTAGCGCCTGCATTGGACGTGAAATATTTAGTACCACCTGCTGAATAAACAAGTCTCGATACTGACATTTGGTTCAAACCTTCAAAAACAGGCTAATTTATATATTACATCCTTTCACCAACATCATCATTATCACCATTCGCTGGCCAGAGTAGTAGAACAGATCAGACGTTTTGGATAGGGTCAATAGATTATCAAGCATGGCACTTCGGACACTTCAACATCAAAGTTACACATGTAGGCTTTGTGTTGCAGTCATTTCCCAACCTATATGCAGAGGAAAAATGTGTAGTAACAAAATAGTATTAGAAGTATTTTTGTTACCAGTGCATGTCGTGGTATCTAGGTAGTATCCGGTCGTGCAGGCGGAGCACTCTGCACTGGTACCTCCAGTGCACGCGGTACATTCAGTAGCACATGCTAAAAAAACAATTATCGAGTTTGTAATTTCTTTAAAATGTGCCAAACAAGTTCATTGCTTCCATTGATGATAATATTAATAAATAACAGTTATAGCATCCAAAAGAGTAATAGGTGTATGATTTGTTTTCAATGCACATTCTGGTATTTAGGTACCTGCATTCTACGTGAAATATTCAGTAGCATCTGTTAAAAACACATACAGGCATTTTGTTCGAACCTTGGAAAATAGGTTACTTTGTACACTATTTTCTTTCGCCATCATCGTCATTATCACCA
Organism: Paraescarpia echinospica; assembly: GCA_020002185.1. Classification (NCBI taxonomy): domain Eukaryota; kingdom Metazoa; phylum Annelida; class Polychaeta; order Sabellida; family Siboglinidae; genus Paraescarpia; species Paraescarpia echinospica. Next base: position 24,940 of record JAHLWY010000499.1, read on the forward strand.
ATCGCTGGCCAGAGCCGTAGAACAGATCAGTCGTTTTCGATAGGGTCCATAGATTATCAAGCATGGCACTTCGGACACTTCAACATCAAAGTTACACATGTAAGCTTTGTGTTGTTTTCATTTCCCAACCTATATGCACAGGAAAAATGTGTAGAAACCAAAATAGTATTAGAAGTATTTTTTTTTACCAGTGCACGTAGTGGTATCTAGGTAGTATCCAGCCGTGCAGGCGGAGCACTCTGCACTGGTACCTCCAGTGCACGCGGTACATTCAGTAGAACATGCTGAAAAAAAAACAATTATCGAATTTGTCATTTCTTTAAAAACTACAAAACAAGTTCATTTAGTTAATTTCTTACACTGATGATAACATTAATAATTAACACTTATAGCATCCAAGATTATTAGGAGTAGGATTTTTTCCAATAAACGTTGTGGCATTTAGGTAGTATCTATATTTACAGCCAAGACATTGTGTCTTAGTACCTGCATTCCACGTGAAATATTCAGTAGCATCTGTTAAAAAAACACTAGTGTAGATACAGGCATTTTGTTCGAACCTTGGAATATAGGTTACTTTGTACACTATTTTCTTTCGCCATCATCGTCATCATCACCAATCGTTGGCTGTAGCCGTAGAACAGATGATACGTTTTCGCAAGTGTCGACAGATTATCAAGGGTTGCAAGTTCAACACTAAGGTTACACATACTCGCTTGGTGTTATTGTTTTTATTTCCCAACCTATATGCAGAAGAAACACGTGTAGTAATCAATATAGTATTAGAAGTATTTTTGTTACCAGTGCACGTCGTGGTATCTAGGTAGTATCCGGCCGTGCAGGCAGAGCACTCTGCACTGGTACCTCCAGTGCACGCGGTACATTCAGTAGCACATGCTAAAAAAACAATTATCAAATTTGTCATTTCTTTAAAAAGTGCAAAACAAGTTCATTTAGTTAATTGCTTACATTGATAACATAAATAATTAATACTTATAGCATCCAAACGAGTAGTAGGAGTAGGATTTTTTCAATAAGCACTGTGTCATTTGGGTAATAACTGCCCAAACAACCAGTACATTGTGTCTTAGCGACTGCATTGCACGTGAAACATTTAGTACCAACTGCTGAAAAAACAAAAATAGGCTAATTTATATATGACATCCTTTCAACAACATCATCATTATCACCATTCGCTGGCCAGAGTAGTAGAACAGATCAGTCGTTTTCGATAGGGTCCATAGATTATCAAGCATGGCACTTCGGACACTTCAACATCAAAGTTACACATATAGGCTTTGTGTTGCTTTCATTTCCCAACCTATATGCAGAGGAAAAATGTGTAGTAACCAAAATAGTATTAGAAGTATTTTTGTTACCAGTGCACGTAGTGGTATCTAGGTAGTATCCAGCCGTGCAGGCGGAGCACTCTGCACTGGTACCTCCAGTGCACGCGGTACATTCAGTAGCACATGCTAAAAAAACAATTATCAAATTTGTCATTTCTTTAAAAAGTGCAAAACAAGTTCATTTAGTTAATTGCTTACATTGATAACATAAATAATTAATACTTATAGCATCCAAACGAGTAGTAGGAGTAGGATTTTTTCAATAAGCACTGTGGCATTTGGGTAATAACTGCCCAAACAACCAGTACATTGTGTCTTAGCGACTGCATTGCACGTGAAACATTTAGTACCAACTGCTGAAAAAAACAAGACTCGATACTGACATATGGTTCAAACCATCAAAAACAGGCTAATTTTTATATTACATCCTTTCACCAACATCATCATTACCACCATTCGCTGGCCAGAGCAGTAGAACAGATCAGTCGTTTTCGATAGGGTCCATAGATTATCAAGCATGGCACTTCGGACACTTCAACATCAAAGTTACACATATAGGCTTTGTGTTGCTTTCATTTCCCAACCTATATGCAGAGGAAAAATGTGTAGTAACAAAATAGTATTAGAAGTATTTTTGTTACCAGTGCATGTCGTGGTATCTAGGTAGTATCCGGTCGTGCAGGCGGAGCACTCTGCACTGGTACCTCCAGTGCACGCGGTACATTCAGTAGCACATGCTAAAAAAACAATTATCGAGTTTGTAATTTCTTTAAAATGTGCCAAACAAGTTCATTGCTTCCATTGATGATAATATTAATAAATAACAGTTATAGCATCCAAAAGAGTAATAGGTGTATGATTTGTTTTCAATGCACATTGTGGTATTTAGGTACCTGCATTCCACGTGAAATATTCAATAGCATCTGTTAAAAACACACATACAGGCATTTTGTTCGAACCTTGCAAAATAGGTTACTTTGTACACTATTTTCTTTCGCCATCATCTTCATTATCACCAATCGCTGGCCAGAGCAGTAGAACAGATCAGTCGTTTTCGATAGGGTCCATAGCTTATCATGCATGGCACGTCTGACACTTCAACATCAAAGTTACACATATAGGCTTTGTGTTGTTTTCATTTCCCAACCTATATGCAGAGGAAACATGTGTAGTAACCAAAATAGTATTAGAATTATTTTTTTTACCAGTGCACGTAGTGGTATCTAGGTAGTATCCGGCCGTGCAGGCGGAGCACTCTGCACTGGTACCTCCAGTGCACGCGGTACATTCAGTAGCACATGCTAAAAAAACAATTATCAAATTTGTCATTTCTTTAAAAAGTGCAAAACAAGTTCATTTAGTTAATTGCTTACATTGATAACATAAATAATTAATACTTATTGCATCCAAACGAGTAGTAGGAGTAGGATTTTTTCAATAAGCACTGTGTCATTTGGGTAATAACTGCCCAAACAACCAGTACATTGTGTCTTAGCGACTGCATTGCACGTGAAACATTTAGTACCAACTGCTGAAAAAACAAAAATAGGCTAATTTATATATGACATCCTTTCAACAACATCATCATTATCACCATTCGCTGGCCAGAGTAGTAGAACAGATCAGTCGTTTTCGATAGGGTCCATAGATTATCAAGCATGGCACTTCGGACACTTCAACATCAAAGTTACACATATAGGCTTTGTGTTGCTTTCATTTCCCAACCTATATGCAGAGGAAAAATGTGTAGTAACCAAAATAGTATTAGAAGTATTTTTGTTACCAGTGCACGTAGTGGTATCTAGGTAGTATCCGGTCGTGCAGGCGGAGCACTCTGCACTGGTACCTCCAGTGCACGCGGTACATTCAGTAGCACATGCTAAAAAAACAATTATCGAGTTTGTAATTTCTTTAAAATGTGCCAAACAAGTTCATTGCTTCCATTGATGATAATATTAATAAATAACAGTTATAGCATCCAAAAGAGTAATAGGTGTATGATTTGTTTTCAATGCACATTGTGGTATTTAGGTACCTGCATTCCACGTGAAATATTCAGTAGCATCTGTTAAAAACACACATACAGGCATTTTGTTCGAACCTTGGAAAATAGGTTACTTTGTACACTATTTTCTTTCGCCATCATCGTCATTATCACCAATCGCTGGCCAGAGTAGTAGAACAGATCAGTCGTTTTCGATAGGGTCCATAGATTATCATGCATGGCACGTCTGACACTTCAACATCAAAGTTACACATATAGGCTTTCTGTTGTTTTCATTTCCCAACCTATATGCAGAGGAAACATGTGTAGTAACCAAAATAGTATTAGAATTATTATTTTTTACCAGTGCACGTAGTGGTATCTAGGTAGTATCCGGCCGTGCAGGCGGAGCACTCTGCACTGGTACCTCCAGTGCACGCGGTACATTCAGTAGCACATGCTGAAAAAAAACAATTATCGAATTTGTCATTTCTTTAAAAATTATAAAACAAGTTCATTTAGTTAATTGCTTACATAAATAAATAATTCTTATACCATCCAAACGAGTAGTAGGAGTAGGATTTTTTCCAATAAGCGTTGTGGCATTTGGGTATTAACTGTCCAAACAACCAGGACATTGTATCTTAGCGCCTGCATTGCACGTGAAACATTTAGTACCAACTGCTGAAAAAACAAAAACAGGCTAATTTATATATTACATCCTTTCACCAACATCATCATTATCACCATTCGCTGGCCAGAGTAGTAGAACAGATCAGTCGTTTTCGATAGGGTCAATAGATTATCAAGCATGGTACTTCGGACACTTCAACATCAAAGTTACACATATAGGCTTTGTGTTGCAGTCATTTCCCAACCTATATGCAGAGGAAAAATGTGTAGTAACAAAATAGTATTAGAAGTATTTTTGTTACCAGTGCATGTCGTGGTATCTAGGTAGTATCCGGTCGTGCAGGCGGAGCACTCTGCACTGGTACCTCCAGTGCACGCGGTACATTCAGTAGCACATGCTAAAAAAACAATTATCGAGTTTGTAATTTCTTTAAAATGTGCCAAACAAGTTCATTGCTTCCATTGATGATAATATTAATAAATAACAGTTATAGCATCCAAAAGAGTAATAGGTGTATGATTTGTTTTCAATGCACATTGTGGTATTTAGGTACCTGCATTCCACGTGAAATATTCAGTAGCATCTGTTAAAAACACACATACAGGCATTTTGTTCGAACCTTGGAAAATAGGTTACTTTGTACACTATTTTCTTTCGCCATCATCGTCATTATCACCAATCGCTGGCCAGAGCCGTAGAACAGATAAGTCGTTTTCGATAGGGTCCATAGATTATCATGCATAACACGTCTGACACTTCAACATCAAAGTTACACATGTAAGCTTTGTGTTGTTTTCATTTCCCAACCTATATGCACAGGAAAAATGTGTAGAAACCAAAATAGTATTAGAAGTATTTTTTTTACCAGTGCACGTAGTGGTATCTAGGTAGTATCCAGCCGTGCAGGCGGAGCACTCTGCACTGGTACCTCCAGTGCACGCGGTACATTCAGTAGAACATGCTGAAAAAAAAAACAATTATCGAATTTGTCATTTCTTTAAAAACTACAAAACAAGTTCATTTAGTTAATTTCTTACACTGATGATAACATTAATAATTAACACTTATAGCATCCAAGATTATTAGGAGTAGGATTTTTTCCAATAAACGTTGTGGCATTTAGGTAGTATCTATATTTACAGCCAAGACATTGTGTCTTAGTACCTGCATTCCACGTGAAATATTCAGTAGCATCTGTTAAAAAAACACTAGTGTAGATACAGGCATTTTGTTCGAACCTTGGAATATAGGTTACTTTGTACACTATTTTCTTTCGCCATCATCGTCATCATCACCAATCGTTGGCTGTAGCCGTAGAACAGATGATATGTTTTCGCAAGTGTCGACAGATTATCAAGGGTTGCAAGTTCAACACTAAGGTTACAGATACTAGCTTGGTGTTATTGTTTTTATTTCCCAACCTATATGCAGAAGAAACACGTGTAGTAATCAATATAGTATTAGAAGTATTTTTGTTACCAGTGCACGTCGTGGTATCTAGGTAGTATCCGGCCGTGCAGGCAGAGCACTCTGCACTGGTACCTCCAGTGCACGCGGTACATTCAGTAGCACATGCTAAAAAAACAATTATCAAATTTGTCATTTCTTTAAAAAGTGCAAAACAAGTTCATTTAGTTAATTGCTTACATTGATAACATAAATAATTAATACTTATAGCATCCAAACGAGTAGTAGGAATAGGATTTTTTCAATAAGCACTGTGTCATTTGGGTAATAACTGCCCAAACAACCAGTACATTGTGTCTTAGCGACTGCATTGCTCGTGAAACATTTAGTACCAACTGCTGAAAAAACAAAAATAGGCTAATTTATATATGACATCCTTTCAACAACATCATCATTATCACCATTCGCTGGCCAGAGTAGTAGAACAGATCAGTCGTTTTCGATAGGGTCCATAGATTATCAAGCATGGCAATTCGGACACTTCAACATCAAAGTTATACATATAGGCTTTGTGTTGCAGTCATTTCCCAACCTGTATGCAGAGGAAAAATGTGTAGTAACAAAATAGTATTAGAAGTATTTTTGTTACCAGTGCACGTAGTGGTATCTAGGTAGTATCCAGCCGTGCAGGCGGAGCACTCTGCACTGGTACCTCCAGTGCACGCGGTACATTCAGTAGCACATGCTAAAAAAACAATTATCAAATTTGTCATTTCTTTAAAAAGTGCAAAACAAGTTCATTTAGTTAATTGCTTACATTGATAACATAAATAATTAATACTTATAGCATCCAAACGAGTTGTAGGAGTAGGATATATTCAATAAGCACTGTGGCATTTGGGTAATAACTGCCCAAACAACCAGTACATTGTGTCTTAGCGACTGCATTGCACGTGAAACATTTAGTACCAACTGCTGAAAAAAACAAGACTCGATACTGACATATGGTTCAAACCATCAAAAACAGGCTAATTTTTATATTACATCCTTTCACCAACATCATCATTACCACCATTCGCTGGCCAGAGCAGTAGAACAGATCAGTCGTTTTCGATAGGGTCCATAAATTATCAAGCATGGCACTTCGGACACTTCAACATCAAAGTTACACATATAGGCTTTGTGTTGCTTTCATTTCCCAACCTATATGCAGAGGAAAAATGTGTAGTAACAAAATAGTATTAGAAGTATTTTTTTTACCAGTGCATGTCGTGGTATCTAGGTAGTATCCGGTCGTGCAGGCGGAGCACTCTGCACTGGTACCTCCAGTGCACGCGGTACATTCAGTAGCACATGCTAAAAAAAACAATTATCGAGTTTGTAATTTCTTTAAAATGTGCCAAACAAGTTCATTGCTTCCATTGATGATAATATTAATAAATAACAGTTATAGCATCCAAAAGAGTAATAGGTGTATGATTTGTTTTCAATGCACATTGTGGTATTTAGGTACCTGCATTCCACGTGAAATATTCAGTAGCATCTGTTAAAAACACACATACAGGCATTTTGTTCGAACCTTGGAAAATAGGTTACTTTGTACACTATTTTCTTTCGCCATCATCGTCATTATCACCAATCGCTGGCCAGAGCAGTAGAACAGATCAGTCGTTTTCGATAGGGTCCATAGATTATCATGCATGGCACGTCTGACACTTCAACATCAAAGTTACACATATAGGCTTTGTGTTGTTTTCATTTCCCAACCTATATGCAGAGGAAACATGTGTAGTAACCAAAATAGTATTAGAATTATTTTTGTTACCAGTGCACGTAGTGGTATCTAGGTAGTATCCGGCCGTGCAGGCGGAGCACTCTGCACTGGTACCTCCAGTGCACGCGGTACATTCAGTAGCACATGCTGAAAAAAAACAATTATCGAATTTGTCATTTCTTTAAAAATTACAAAACAAGTTCATTTAGTTAATTGCTTACATAAATAAATAATTCTAATACCATCCAAACAAGTAGTAGGAGTAGGATTTTTTCCAATAAGCGTTGTGGCATTTGGGTATTAACTGTCCAAACAGCCAGGACATTGTGTCTTAGCGCCTGCATTGCTCGTGAAACATTTAGTACCAACTGCTGAAAAAAACAAGACTCGATACTGACATATGGTTCAAACCATCAAAAACCGGCTAATTTTTATATTACATCCTTTCACCAACATCATCATTACCACCATTCGCTGGCCAGAGCAGTAGAACAGATCAGTCGTTTTCGATAGGGTCCATAGATTATCAAGCATGGCACTTCGGACACTTCAACATCAAAGTTACACATGTAAGCTTTGTGTTGTTTTCATTTCCCAACCTATATGCACAGGAAACATGTGTAGTAACCAAAATAGTATTAGAAGTATTTTTGTTACCAGTGCACGTAGTGGTATCTAGGTAGTATCCAGCCGTGCAGGCGGAGCACTCTGCACTGGTACCTCCAGTGCACGCGGTACATTCAGTAGCACATGCTGAAAAAAACAATGATCGAGTTTGTAATTTCTTTAAAATGTGCCAAACAAGTTCATTTAGTTCATTGCTTCCATTGATGATAATATTAATAAATAACAATTATAGCATCCAAAAGAGTAATAGGTGTATGATTTGTTTTCAATGCACTTTGTGGCATTTAGGTAGTATCTATATTTACAGCCAAGACATTGTGTCTTAGTACCTGCATTCCACGTGAAATATTCAGTAGCATCTGTTAAAAAAACACTAGTGTAGATACAGGCATTTTGTTCGAACCTTGGAATATAGGTTACTTTGTACACTATTTTCTTTCGCCATCATCGTCATCATCACCAATCGTTGGCTGTAGCCGTAGAACAGATGATACGTTTTCGCAAGTGTCGACAGATTATCAAGGGTTGCAAGTTCAACACTAAGGTTACACATACTCGCTTGGTGTTATTGTTTTTATTTCCCAACCATTATGCAGAAGAAACACGTGTAGTAATCAATATAGTATTTGAAGTATTTTTTTACCAGTGCACGTCGTGGTATCTAGGTAGTATCCGGCCGTGCAGGCAGAGCACTCTGCACTGGTACCTCCAGTGCACGCGGTACATTCAGTAGCACATGCTAAAAAAACAATTATCAAATTTGTCATTTCTTTAAAAAGTGCAAAACAAGTTCATTTAGTTAATTGCTTACATTGATAACATAAATAATTAATACTTATAGCATCCAAACGAGTAGTAGGAGTAGGATTTTTTCAATAAGCACTGTGTCATTTGGGTAATAACTGCCCAAACAACCAGTACATTGTGTCTTAGCGACTGCATTGCACGTGAAACATTTAGTACCAACTGCTGAAAAAACAAAAATAGGCTAATTTATATATGACATCCTTTCAACAACATCATCATTATCACCATTCGCTGGCCAGAGTAGTAGAACAGATCAGTCGTTTTCGATAGGGTCCATAGATTATCAAGCATGGCACTTCGGACACTTCAACATCAAAGTTACACATATAGGCTTTGTGTTGCTTTCATTTCCCAACCTATATGCAGAGGAAAAATGTGTAGTAACCAAAATAGTATTAGAAGTATTTTTGTTACCAGTGCACGTAGTGGTATCTAGGTAGTATCCAGCCGTGCAGGCGGAGCACTCTGCACTGGTACCTCCAGTGCACGCGGTACATTCAGTAGCACATGCTAAAAAAACAATTATCAAATTTGTCATTTCTTTAAAAAGTGCAAAACAAGTTCATTTAGTTAATTGCTTACATTGATAACATAAATAATTAATACTTATAGCATCCAAACGAGTAGTAGGAGTAGGATTTTTTCAATAAGCACTGTGGCATTTGGGTAATAACTGCCCAAACAACCAGTACATTGTGTCTTAGCGACTGCATTGCACGTGAAACATTTAGTACCAACTGCTGAAAAAAACAAGACTCGATACTGACATATGGTTCAAACCATCAAAAACAGGCTAATTTTTATATTACATCCTTTCACCAACATCATCATTACCACCATTCGCTGGCCAGAGCAGTAGAACAGATCAGTCGTTTTCGATAGGGTCCATAGATTATCAAGCATGGCACTTCGGACACTTCAACATCAAAGTTACACATATAGGCTTTGTGTTGCTTTCATTTCCCAACCTATATGCAGAGGAAAAATGTGTAGTAACAAAATAGTATTAGAAGTATTTTTGTTACCAGTGCATGTCGTGGTATCTAGGTAGTATCCGGTCGTGCAGGCGGAGCACTCTGCACTGGTACCTCCAGTGCACGCGGTACATTCAGTAGCACATGCTAAAAAAACAATTATCGAGTTTGTAATTTCTTTAAAATGTGCCAAACAAGTTCATTGCTTCCATTGATGATAATATTAATAAATAACAGTTATAGCATCCAAAAGAGTAATAGGTGTATGATTTGTTTTCAATGCACATTGTGGTATTTAGGTACCTGCATTCCACGTGAAATATTCAGTAGCATCTGTTAAAAACACACATACAGGCATTTTGTTCGAACCTTGGAAAATAGGTTACTTTGTACACTATTTTCTTTCGCCATCATCGTCATTATCACCAATCGCTGGCCAGAGCAGTAGAACAGATCAGTCGTTTTCGATAGGGTCCATAGATTATCATGCATGGCACGTCTGACACTTCAACATCAAAGTTACACATATAGGCTTTCTGTTGTTTTCATTTCCCAACCTATATGCAGAGGAAACATGTGTAGTAACCAAAATAGTATTAGAATTATTATTTTTTACCAGTGCACGTAGTGGTATCTAGGTAGTATCCGGCCGTGCAGGCGGAGCACTCTGCACTGGTACCTCCAGTGCACGCGGTACATTCAGTAGCACATGCTGAAAAAAAACAATTATCGAATTTGTCATTTCTTTAAAAATTACAAAACAAGTTCATTTAGTTAATTGCTTACATAAATAAATAATTCTTATACCATCCAAACGAGTAGTAGGAGTAGGATTTTTTCCAATAAGCGTTGTGGCATTTGGGTATTAACTGTCCAAACAGCCAGGACATTGTGTCTTAGCGCCTGCATTGCTCGTGAAACATTTAGTACCAACTGCTGAAAAAAACAAGACTCGATACTGACATATGGTTCAAACCATCAAAAACAGGCTAATTTTTATATTACATCCTTTCACCAACATCATCATTACCACCATTCGCTGGCCAGAGCAGTAGAACAGATCAGTCGTTTTCGATAGGGTCCATAGATTATCAAGCATGGCACTTCGGACACTTCAACATCAAAGTTACACATGTAAGCTTTGTGTTGTTTTCATTTCCCAACCTATATGCACAGGAAACATGTGTAGTAACCAAAATAGTATTAGAAGTATTTTTGTTACCAGTGCACGTAGTGGTATCTAGGTAGTATCCAGCCGTGCAGGCGGAGCACTCTGCACTGGTACCTCCAGTGCACGCGGTACATTCAGTAGCACATGCTGAAAAAAACAATGATCGAGTTTGTAATTTCTTTAAAATGTGCCAAACAAGTTCATTTAGTTCATTGCTTCCATTGATGATAATATTAATAAATAACAATTATAGCATCCAAAAGAGTAATAGGTGTATGATTTGTTTTCAATGCACTTTGTGGCATTTAGGTAGTATCTATATTTACAGCCAAGACATTGTGTCTTAGTACCTGCATTCCACGTGAAATATTCAGTAGCATCTGTTAAAAAAACACTAGTGTAGATACAGGCATTTTGTTCGAACCTTGGAATATAGGTTACTTTGTACACTATTTTCTTTCGCCATCATCGTCATCATCACCAATCGTTGGCTGTAGCCGTAGAACAGATGATACGTTTTCGCAAGTGTCGACAGATTATCAAGGGTTGCAAGTTCAACACTAAGGTTACACATACTCGCTTGGTGTTATTGTTTTTATTTCCCAACCATTATGCAGAAGAAACACGTGTAGTAATCAATATAGTATTTGAAGTATTTTTTTACCAGTGCACGTCGTGGTATCTAGGTAGTATCCGGCCGTGCAGGCAGAGCACTCTGCACTGGTACCTCCAGTGCACGCGGTACATTCAGTAGCACATGCTAAAAAAACAATTATCAAATTTGTCATTTCTTTAAAAAGTGCAAAACAAGTTCATTTAGTTAATTGCTTACATTGATAACATAAATAATTAATACTTATAGCATCCAAACGAGTAGTAGGAGTAGGATTTTTTCAATAAGCACTGTGTCATTTGGGTAATAACTGCCCAAACAACCAGTACATTGTGTCTTAGCGACTGCATTGCACGTGAAACATTTAGTACCAACTGCTGAAAAAACAAAAATAGGCTAATTTATATATGACATCCTTTCAACAACATCATCATTATCACCATTCGCTGGCCAGAGTAGTAGAACAGATCAGTCGTTTTCGATAGGGTCCATAGATTATCAAGCATGGCACTTCGGACACTTCAACATCAAAGTTACACATATAGGCTTTGTGTTGCTTTCATTTCCCAACCTATATGCAGAGGAAAAATGTGTAGTAACCAAAATAGTATTAGAAGTATTTTTGTTACCAGTGCACGTAGTGGTATCTAGGTAGTATCCAGCCGTGCAGGCGGAGCACTCTGCACTGGTACCTCCAGTGCACGCGGTACATTCAGTAGCACATGCTAAAAAAAACAATTATCAAATTTGTCATTTCTTTAAAAAGTGCAAAACAAGTTCATTTAGTTAATTGCTTACATTGATAAAATAAATAATTAATACTTATAGCATCCAAACGAGTAGTAGGAGTAGGATTTTTTCAATAAGCACTGTGGCATTTGGGTAATAACTGCCCAAACAACCAGTACATTGTGTCTTAGCGACTGCATTGCACGTGAAACATTTAGTACCAACTGCTGAAAAAAACAAGACTCGATACTGACATATGGTTCAAACCATCAAAAACAGGCTAATTTTTATATTACATCCTTTCACCAACATCATCATTACCACCATTCGCTGGCCAGAGCAGTAGAACAGATCAGTCGTTTTCGATAGGGTCCATAGATTATCAAGCATGGCACTTCGGACACTTCAACATCAAAGTTACACATGTAGGCTTTGTGTTGCTTTCATTTCCCAACCTATATGCAGAGGAAAAATGTGTAGTAACAAAATAGTATTAGAAGTATTTTTGTTACCAGTGCATGTCGTGGTATCTAGGTAGTATCCGGTCGTGCAGGCGGAGCACTCTGCACTGGTACCTCCAGTGCACGCGGTACATTCAGTAGCACATGCTAAAAAAAACAATTATCGAGTTTGTAATTTCTTTAAAATGTGCCAAACAAGTTCATTGCTTCCATTGATGATAATATTAATAAATAACAGTTATAGCATCCAAAAGAGTAATAGGTGTATGATTTGTTTTCAATGCACATTGTGGTATTTAGGTACCTGCATTCCACGTGAAATATTCAGTAGCATCTGTTAAAAACACACATACAGGCATTTTGTTCGAACCTTGGAAAATAGGTTACTTTGTACACTATTTTCTTTCGCCATCATCGTCATTATCACCAATCGCTGGCCAGAGCAGTAGAACAGATCAGTCGTTTTCGATAGGGTCCATAGATTATCATGCATGGCACGTCTGACACTTCAACATCAAAGTTACACATATAGGCTTTGTGTTGTTTTCATTTCCCAACCTATATGCAGAGGAAACATGTGTAGTAACCAAAATAGTATTAGAATTATTATTTTTTACCAGTGCACGTAGTGGTATCTAGGTAGTATCCGGCCGTGCAGGCGGAGCACTCTGCACTGGTACCTCCAGTGCACGCGGTACATTCAGTAGCACATGCTGAAAAAAACAATGATCGAGTTTGTAATTTCTTTAAAATGTGCCAAACAAGTTCATTTAGTTCATTGCTTCCATTGATGATAATATTAATAAATAACAATTATAGCATCCAAAAGAGTAATAGGTGTATGATTTGTTTTCAATGCACTTTGTGGCATTTAGGTAGTATCTATATTTACAGCCAAGACATTGTGTCTTAGTACCTGCATTCCACGTGAAATATTCAGTAGCATCTGTTAAAAAAACACTAGTGTAGATACAGGCATTTTGTTCGAACCTTGGAAAATAGGTTACATTGTACACTATTTTCTTTCGCCATCATCGTCATCATCACCAATCTTTGGCTGTAGCCGTAGAACAGATGATACGTTTTCGCAAGTGTTGACAGATTATCAAGGGTTGCAAGTTCAACACTAAGGTTACACATACTCGCTTGGTGTTATTGTTTTTATTTCCCAACCATTATGCAGAAGAAACACGTGTAGTAATCAATATAGTATTAGAAGTATTTTTGTTACCAGTGCACGTCGTGGTATCTAGGTAGTATCCGGCCGTGCAGGCAGAGCACTCTGCACTGGTACCTCCAGTGCACGCGGTACATTCAGTAGCACATGCTAAAAAAACAATTATCAAATTTGTCATTTCTTTAAAAAGTGCAAAACAAGTTCATTTAGTTAATTGCTTGCATTGATAACATAAATAATTAATACTTATAGCATCCAAACGAGTAGTAGGAGTAGGATTTTTTAAATAAGCACTGTGGCATTTGGGTAATAACTGCCCAAACAACCAGTACATTGTGTCTTAGCGACTGCATTGCACGTGAAACATTTAGTACCAACTGCTGAAAAAACAAAAACAGGCTAATTTATATATTACATCCTTTCAACAACATCATCATTATCACCATTCGCTGGCCAGAGTAGTAGAACAGATCAGTCGTTTTCGATAGGGTCAATAGATTATCAAGCATGGCACTTCGGACACTTCAACATCAAAGTTACACATATAGGCTTTGTGTTGCAGTCATTTCCCAACCTATATGCAGAGGAAAAATGTGTAGTAACAAAATAGTATTAGAAGTATTTTTGTTACCAGTGCATGTCGTGGTATCTAGGTAGTATCCGGTCGTGCACGCGGAGCACTCTGCACTGGTACCTCCAGTGCACGCGGTACATTCAGTAGCACATGCTAAAAAAACAATTATCAAATTTGTCATTTCTTTAAAAAGTGCAAAACAAGTTCATTTAGTTAATTGCTTGCATTGATAACATAAATAATTAATACTTATAGCATCCAAACGAGTAGTAGGAGTAGGATTTTTTAAATAAGCACTGTGGCATTTGGGTAATAACTGCCCAAACAACCAGTACATTGTGTCTTAGCGACTGCATTGCACGTGAAACATTTAGTACCAACTGCTGAAAAAACAAAAACAGGCTAATTTATATATTACATCCTTTCAACAACATCATCATTATCACCATTCGCTGGCCAGAGTAGTAGAACAGATCAGTCGTTTTCGATAGGGTCAATAGATTATCAAGCATGGCACTTCGGACACTTCAACATCAAAGTTACACATATAGGCTTTGTGTTGCAGTCATTTCCCAACCTATATGCAGAGGAAAAATGTGTAGTAACAAAATAGTATTAGAAGTATTTTTGTTACCAGTGCATGTCGTGGTATCTAGGTAGTATCCGGTCGTGCACGCGGAGCACTCTGCACTGGTACCTCCAGTGCACGCGGTACATTCAGTAGCACATGCTAAAAAAACAATTATCGAGTTTGTAATTTCTTTAAAATGTGCCAAACAAGTTCATTGCTTCCATTGATGATAATATTAATAAATAACAGTTATAGCATCCAAAAGAGTAATAGGTGTATGATTTGTTTTCAATGCACATTGTGGTATTTAGGTACCTGCATTCCACGTGAAATATTCAGTAGCATCTGTTAAAAACACACATACAGGCATTTTGTTCGAACCTTGGAAAATAGGTTACTTTGTACACTATTTTCTTTCGCCATCATCGTCATTATCACCAATCGCTGGCCAGAGCCGTAGAACAGATCAGTCGTTTTCGATAGGGTCCATAGATTATCATGCATGGCACGTCTGACACTTCAACATCAAAGTTACACATATAGGCTTTGTGTTGTTTTCATTTCCCAACCTATATGCAGAGGAAACATGTGTAGTAACCAAAATAGTATTAGAATTATTTTTGTTACCAGTGCACGTAGTGGTATCTAGGTAGTATCCAGGCGTGCAGGCGGAGCACTCTGCACTGGTACTTCCAGTGCATGCGGTACATTCAGTAGCACATGCTAAAAAAAACAATGATCGAGTTTGTAATTTCTTTAAAATGTGCCAAACAAGTTCATTTAGTTGATTGCTTCCATTGATGATAATATTAATAAATAACAATTATAGCATCCAAAAGAGTAATAGGTGTATGATTTGTTTTCAATGCACTTTGTGGCATTTAGGTAGTATCTATATTTACAGCCAAGACATTGTGTCTTAGTACCTGCATTCCACGTGAAATATTCAGTAGCATCTGTTAAAAAACACTAGTGTAGATACAGGCATTTTGTTCGAACCTTGGAAAATAGGTTACATTGTACACTATTTTCTTTCGCCATCATCGTCATCATCACCAATCTTTGGCTGTAGCCGTAGAACAGATGATACGTTTTCGCAAGTGTCGACAAATTATCAAGGGTTGCAAGTTCAACACTAAGGTTACACATACTCGCTTGGTGTTATTGTTTTTATTTCCCAACCATTATGCAGAAGAAACACGTGTAGTAACCAAAATAGTATTATAAGTATTTTTGTTACCAGTGCATGTCGTGGTATCTAGGTAGTATCCGGTCGTGCAGGCGGAGCACTCTGCACTGGTACCTCCAATGCACGCAGTACATTCAGTAGCACATGCTGAAAAAACAATTATCGAGTTTGTAATTTATTTTAAATGTGCCAAACAAGTTCATTTATTTAATTGCTTCCATTGATGATAATATTAATAAATAACAGTTATAGCATCCAAAAGAGAAATAGGTGTATGATTTGTTTTCAATGCACATTGTGGCATTTAGGTAGTATCTATATTTACAGACAAGACATTGTGTCTTAGTACCTGCATTCCACGTGAAATATTCAGTAGCATCTGTTAAAAAAACACTAGTGTAGATACAGGCATTTTGTTCGAACCTTGGAATATAGGTTACTTTGTACACTATTTTCTTTCGCCATCATCGTCATCATCACCAATCGTTGGCTGTAGCCGTAGAATAGATGATACGTTTTCGCAAGTGTCGACAGATTATCAAGGGTTGCAAGTTCAACACTAAGGTTACACATACTCGCTTGGTGTTATTGTTTTTATTTCCCAACCATTATGCAGAAGAAACACGTGTAGTAATCAATATAATATTTGAAGTATTTTTTTACCAGTGCACGTCGTGGTATCTAGGTAGTATCCGGCCGTGCAGGCAGAGCACTCTGCACTGGTACCTCCAGTGCACGCGGTACATTCAGTAGCACATGCTAAAAAAACAATTATCAAATTTGTCATTTCTTTAAAAAGTGCAAAACAAGTTCATTTAGTTAATTGCTTACATTGATAACATAAATAATTAATACTTATAGCATCCAAACGAGTAGTATGAGTAGGATTTTTTCAATAAGCACTGTGTCATTTGGGTAAAAACTGCCCAAACAACCAGTACATTGTGTCTTAGCGACTGCATTGCACGTGAAACTTAGTACCAACTGCTGAAAAAACAAAAACAGGCTAATTTATATATTACATCCTTTCAACAACATCATCATTATCACCATTCGCTGGCCAGAGTAGTAGAACAGATCAGTCGTTTTCGATAGGGTCAATAGATTATCAAGCATGGCACTTCGGACACTTCAACATCAAAGTTACACATATAGGCTTTGTGTTGCAGTCATTTCCCAACCTATATGCAGAGGAAAAATGTGTAGTAACAAAATAGTATTAGAAGTATTTTTGTTACCAGTGCATGTCGTGGTATCTAGGTAGTATCCGGTCGTGCAGGCGGAGCGCTCTGCACTGGTACCTCCAGTGCACGCGGTACATTCAGTAGCACATGCTAAAAAAACAATTATCGAGTTTGTAATTTCTTTAAAATGTGCCAAACAAGTTCATTGCTTCCATTGACGATAATATTAATAAATAACAGTTATAGCATCCAAAAGAGTAATAGGTGTATGATTTGTTTTCAATGCACATTGTGGTATTTAGGTACCTGCATTCCACGTGAAATATTCAGTAGCATCTGTTAAAAACACACATACAGGCATTTTGTTCGAACCTTGGAAAATAGGTTACTTTGTACACTATTTTCTTTCGCCATCATCGTCATTATCACCAATCGCTGGCCAGAGCCGTAGAACAGATCAGTCGTTTTCGATAGGGTCCATAGATTATCAAGCATGGCACTTCGGACACTTCAACATCAAAGTTACACATGTAAGCTTTGTGTTGTTTTCATTTCCCAACCTATATGCACAGGAAACATGTGTAGTAACCAAAAATAGTATTAGAAGTATTTTTTTTACCAGTGCACGTAGTGGTATCTAGGTAGTATCCAGCCGTGCAGGCGGAGCACTCTGCACTGGTACCTCCAGTGCACGCGGTACATTCAGTAGCACATGCTGAAAAAAACAATGATCGAGTTTGTAATTTCTTTAAAATGTGCCAAACAAGTTCATTTAGTTCATTGCTTCCATTGATGATAATATTAATAAATAACAATTATAGCATCCAAAAGAGTAGTAGGTGTATGATTTGTTTTCAATGCACTTTGTGGCATTTAGGTAGTATCTATATTTACAGCCAAGACATTGTGTCTTAGTACCTGCATTCCACGTGAAATATTCAGTAGCATCTGTTAAAAAAACACTAGTGTAGATACAGGCATTTTGTTCGAACCTTGGAATATAGGTTACTTTGTACACTATTTTCTTTCGCCATCATCGTCATCATCACCAATCTTTGGCTGTAGCCGTAGAACAGATGATACGTTTTCGCAAGTGTTGACAGATTATCAAGGGTTGCAAGTTCAACACTAAGGTTACACATACTCGCTTGGTGTTATTGTTTTTATTTCCCAACCATTATGCAGAAGAAACACGTGTAGTAACCAAAATAGTATTATAAGTATTTTTGTTACCAGTGCATGTCGTGGTATCTAGGTAGTATCCGGTCGTGCAGGCAGAGCACTCTGCACTGGTACCTCCAGTGCACGCAGTACATTCAGTAGCACATGCTGAAAAACAATTATCGAGTTTGTAATTTATTTTAAATGTGCCAAACAAGTTCATTTATTTAATTGCTTCCATTGATGATAATATTAATAAATAACAGTTATAGCATCCAAAAGAGAAATAGGTGTATGATTTGTTTTCAATGCACATTGTGGCATTTAGGTAGTATCTATATTTACAGACAAGACATTGTGTCTTAGTACCTGCATTCCACGTGAAATATTCAGTAGCATCTGTTAAAAAAACACTAGTGTAGATACAGGCATTTTGTTCGAACCTTGGAATATAGGTTACTTTGTACACTATTTTCTTTCGCCATCATCGTCATCATCACCAATCTTTGGCTGTAGCCGTAGAACAGATGATACGTTTTCGCAAGTGTTGACAGATTATCAAGGGTTGCAAGTTCAACACTAAGGTTACACATACTCGCTTGGTGTTATTGTTTTTGTTTCCCAACCATTATGCAGAAGAAACACGTGTAGTAACCAAAATAGTATTATAAGTATTTTTGTTACCAGTGCATGTCGTGGTATCTAGGTAGTATCCGGCCGTGCAGGCAGAGCACTCTGCACTGGTACCTCCAGTGCACGCGGTACATTCAGTAGCACATGCTAAAAAAACAATTATCAAATTTGTCATTTCTTTAAAAAGTGCAAAACAAGTTCATTTAGTTAATTGCTTACATTGATAACATAAATAATTAATACTTGTAGCATCCAAACGAGTAGTAGGAGTAGGATTTTTTCAATAAGCACTGTGTCATTTGGGTAATAACTGCCCAAACAACCAGTACATTGTGTCTTAGCGACTGCATTGCACGTGAAACATTTAGTACCAACTGCTGAAAAAACAAAAACAGACTAATTTATATATTACATCCTTTCAACAACATCATCATTATCACCATTCGCTGGCCAGAGTAGTAGAACAGATCAGTCGTTTTCGATAGGGTCAATAGATTATCAAGCATGGCAATTCGGACACTTCAACATCAAAGTTATACATATAGGCTTTGTGTTGCAGTCATTTCCCAACCTGTATGCAGAGGAAAAATGTGTAGTAACAAAATAGTATTAGAAGTATTTTTGTTACCAGTGCATGTCGTGGTATCTAGGTAGTATCCGGTCGTGCAGGCGGAGCACTCTGCACTGGTACCTCCAGTGCACGCGGTACATTCAGTAGCACATGCTAAAAAACAATTATCGAGTTTGTAATTTCTTTAAAATGTGCCAAACAAGTTCATTGCTTCCATTGATGATAATATTAATAAATAACAGTTATAGCATCCAAAAGAGTAATAGGTGTATGATTTGTTTTCAATGCACATTGTGGTATTTAGGTACCTGCATTCCACGTGAAATATTCAGTAGCATCTGTTAAAAACACACATACAGGCATTTTGTTCGAACCTTGGAAAATAGGTTACTTTGTACACTATTTTCTTTCGCCATCATCGTCATTATCACCAATCGCTGGCCAGAGCCGTAGAACAGATCAGTCGTTTTCGATAGGGTCCATAGATTATCATGCATGGCACGTCTGACACTTCAACATCAAAGTTACACATGTAAGCTTTGTGTTGTTTTCATTTCCCAACCTATATGCACAGGAAAAATGTGTAGAAACCAAAATAGTATTAGAAGTTTTTTTTTACCAGTGCACGTAGTGGTATCTAGGTAGTATCCGGCCGTGCAGGCGGAGCACTCTGCACTGGTACCTCCAGTGCACGCGGTACATTCAGTAGCACATGCTGAAAAAAACAATGATCGAGTTTGTAATTTCTTTAAAATGTGCCAAACAAGTTCATTTAGTTCATTGCTTCCATTGATGATAATATTAATAAATAACAATTATAGCATCCAAAAGAGTAATAGGTGTATGATTTGTTTTCAATGCATTTTGTGGCATTTAGGTAGTATCTATATTTACAGCCAAGACATTGTGTCTTAGTACCTGCATTCCACGTGAAATATTCAGTAGCATCTGTTAAAAAAACACTAGTGTAGATACAGGCATTTTTATCGAACCTTGGAAAATAGGTTACATTGTTCACTATTTTCTTTCGCCATCATCGTCATCATCACCAATCTTTGGCTGTAGCCGTAGAACAGATGATACGTTTTCGCAAGTGTTGACAGATTATCAAGGGTTGCAAGTTCAACACTAAGGTTACACATACTCGCTTTGTGTTATTGTTTTTATTTCCCAACCATTATGCAGAAGAAACACGTGTAGTAACCAAAATAGTATTATAAGTATTTTTGTTACCAGTGCATGTCGTGGTATCTAGGTAGTATCCGGCCGTGCAGGCAGAGCACTCTGCACTGGTACCTCCAGTGCACGCGGTACATTCAGTAGCACATGCTAAAAAAACAATTATCAAATTTGTCATTTCTTTAAAAAGTGCAAAACAAGTTCATTTAGTTAATTGCTTACATTGATAACATAAATAATTAATACTTATAGCATCCAAACGAGTAGTAGGAGTAGGATTTTTTCAATAAGCACTGTGTCATTTGGGTAATAACTGCCCAAACAACCAGTACATTGTGTCTTAGCGACTGCATTGCACGTGAAACATTTAGTACCAACTGCTGAAAAAACAAAAACAGACTAATTTATATATTACATCCTTTCAACAACATCATCATTATCACCATTCGCTGGCCAGAGTAGTAGAACAGATCAGTCGTTTTCGATAGGGTCAATAGATTATCAAGCATGGCAATTCGGACACTTCAACATCAAAGTTATACATATAGGCTTTGTGTTGCAGTCATTTCCCAACCTGTATGCAGAGGAAAAATGTGTAGTAACAAAATAGTATTAGAAGTATTTTTGTTATCAGTGCATGTCGTGGTATCTAGGTAGTATCCGGTCGTGCAGGCGGAGCACTCTGCACTGGTACCTCCAGTGCACGCGGTACATTCAGTAGCACATGCTAAAAAAACAATTATCGAGTTTGTAATTTCTTTAAAATGTGCCAAACAAGTTCATTGCTTCCATTGATGATAATATTAATAAATAACAGTTATAGCATCCAAAAGAGTAATAGGTGTATGATTTGTTTTCAATGAACATTGTGGTATTTAGGTACCTGCATTCCACGTGAAATATTCAGTAGCATCTGTTAAAAACACACATACAGGCATTTTGTTCGAACATTGGAAAATAGGTTACTTTGTACACTATTTTCTTTCGCCATCATCGTCATTATCACCAATCGCTGGCCAGAGCCGTAGAACAGATCAGTCGTTTTCGATAGGGTCCATAGATTATCATGCATGGCACGTCTGACACTTCAACATCAAAGTTACACATATAGGCTTTGTGTTGTTTTCATTTCCCAACCTATATGCAGAGGAAACATGTGTAGTAACCAAAATAGTATTAGAATTATTTTTGTTACCAGTGCACGTAGTGGTATCTAGGTAGTATCCGGCCGTGCAGGCGGAGCACTCTGCACTGGTACCTCCAGTGCACGCGGTACATTCAGTAGCACATGCTGAAAAAAAAACAATTATCGAATTTGTCATTTCTTTAAAAAGTACAAAACAAGTTCATTTAGTTAATTGCTTACATAAATAAATAATTCTTATACCATCCAAACGAGTAGTAGGAGTAGGATTTTTTCCAATAAGCGTTGTGGCATTTGGGTATTAACTGTCCAAACAGCCAGGACATTGTGTCTTAGCGCCTGCATTGCTCGTGAAACATTTAGTACCAACTGCTGAAAAAAACAAGACTCGATACTGACATATGGTTCAAACCATCAAAAACAGGCTAATTTTTATATTACATCCTTTCACCAACATCATCATTACCACCATTCGCTGGCCAGAGCAGTAGAACAGATCAGTCGTTTTCGATAGGGTCCATAGATTATCAAGCATGGCACTTCGGACACTTCAACATCAAAGTTACACATGTAAGCTTTGTGTTGTTTTCATTTCCCAACCTATATGCACAGGAAACATGTGTAGTAACCAAAATAGTATTAGAAGTATTTTTGTTACCAGTGCACGTAGTGGTATCTAGGTAGTATCCAGCCGTGCAGGCGGAGCACTCTGCACTGGTACCTCCAGTGCACGCGGTACATTCAGTAGCACATGCTAAAAAAACAATTATCAAATTTGTCATTTCTTTAAAAAGTGCAAAACAAGTTCATTTAGTTAATTGCTTACATTGATAACATAAATAATTAATACTTATAGCATCCAAACGAGTAGTAGGAGTAGGATTTTTTCAATAAGCACTGTGTCATTTGGGTAATAACTGCCCAAACAACCAGTACATTGTGTCTTAGCGACTGCATTGCACGTGAAACATTTAGTACCAACTGCTGAAAAAACAAAAACAGGCTAATTTATATATTACATCCTTTCAACAACATCATCATTATCACCATTCGCTGGCCAGAGTAGTAGAACAGATCAGTCGTTTTCGATAGGGTCCATAGATTATCAAGCATGGCACTTCGGACACTTCAACATCAAAGTTACACATATAGGCTTTGTGTTGCTTTCATTTCCCAACCTATATGCAGAGGAAAAATGTGTAGTAACAAAATAGTATTAGAAGTATTTTTGTTACCAGTGCATGTCGTGGTATCTAGGTAGTATCCGGTCGTGCAGGCGGAGCACTCTGCACTGGTACCTCCAGTGCACGCGGTACATTCAGTAGCACATGCTAAAAAAACAATTATCGAGTTTGTAATTTCTTTAAAATGTGCCAAACAAGTTCATTGCTTCCATTGATGATAATATTAATAAATAACAGTTATAGCATCCAAAAGAGTAATAGGTGTATGATTTGTTTTCAATGCACATTGTGGTATTTAGGTACCTGCATTCCACGTGAAATATTCAGTAGCATCTGTTAAAAACACACATACAGGCATTTTGTTCGAACCTTGGAAAATAGGTTACTTTGTACACTATTTTCTTTCGCCATCATCGTCATTATCACCAATCGCTGGCCAGAGCAGTAGAACAGATCAGTCGTTTTCGATAGGGTCCATAGATTATCATGCATGGCACGTCTGACACTTCAACATCAAAGTTACACATATAGGCTTTGTGTTGTTTTCATTTCCCAACCTATATGCAGAGGAAACATGTGTAGTAACCAAAATAGTATTAGAATTATTTTTTTTACCAGTGCACGTAGTGGTATCTAGGTAGTATCCGGCCGTGCAGGCGGAGCACTCTGCACTGGTACCTCCAGTGCACGCGGTACATTCAGTAGCACATGCTGAAAAAAAAACAATTATCGAATTTGTCATTTCTTTAAAAAGTACAAAACAAGTTCATTTAGTTAATTGCTTACATAAATAAATAATTCTTATACCATCCAAACGAGTAGTAGGAGTAGGATTTTTTCCAATAAGCGTTGTGGCATTTGGGTATTAACTGTCCAAACAGCCAGGACATTGTGTCTTAGCGCCTGCATTGCTCGTGAAACATTTAGTACCAACTGCTGAAAAAAACAAGACTCGATACTGACATATGGTTCAAACCATCAAAAACAGGCTAATTTTTATATTACATCCTTTCACTAACATCATCATTACCACCATTCGCTGGCCAGAGCAGTAGAACAGATCAGTCGTTTTCGATAGGGTCCATAGATTATCAAGCATGGCACTTCGGACACTTCAACATCAAAGTTACACATGTAAGCTTTGTGTTGTTTTCATTTCCCAACCTATATGCACAGGAAACATGTGTAGTAACCAAAATAGTATTAGAAGTATTTTTGTTACCAGTGCACGTAGTGGTATCTAGGTAGTATCCAGCCGTGCAGGCGGAGCACTCTGCACTGGTACCTCCAGTGCACGCGGTACATTCAGTAGCACATGCTGAAAAAAACAATGATCGAGTTTGTAATTTCTTTAAAATGTGCCAAACAAGTTCATTTAGTTCATTGCTTCCATTGATGATAATATTAATAAATAACAATTATAGCATCCAAAAGAGTAATAGGTGTATGATTTGTTTTCAATGCACTTTGTGGCATTTAGGTAGTATCTATATTTACAGCCAAGACATTGTGTCTTAGTACCTGCATTCCACGTGAAATATTCAGTAGCATCTGTTAAAAAAACACTAGTGTAGATACAGGCATTTTGTTCGAACCTTGGAATATAGGTTACTTTGTACACTATTTTCTTTCGCCATCATCGTCATCATCACCAATCGTTGGCTGTAGCCGTAGAACAGATGATACGTTTTCGCAAGTGTCGACAGATTATCAAGGGTTGCAAGTTCAACACTAAGGTTACACATACTCGCTTGGTGTTATTGTTTTTATTTCCCAACCATTATGCAGAAGAAACACGTGTAGTAATCAATATAGTATTTGAAGTATTTTTTTTACCAGTGCACGTCGTGGTATCTAGGTAGTATCCGGCCGTGCAGGCAGAGCACTCTGCACTGGTACCTCCAGTGCACGCGGTACATTCAGTAGCACATGCTAAAAAAACAATTATCAAATTTGTCATTTCTTTAAAAAGTGCAAAACAAGTTCATTTAGTTAATTGCTTACATTGATAACATAAATAATTAATACTTATAGCATCCAAACGAGTAGTAGGAGTAGTATTTCTTCAATAAGCACTGTGTCATTTGGGTAATAACTGCCCAAACAACCAGTACATTGTGTCTTAGCGACTGCATTGCACGTGAAACATTTAGTACCAACTGCTGAAAAAACAAAAATAGGCTAATTTATATATGACATCCTTTCAACAACATCATCATTATCACCATTCGCTGGCCAGAGTAGTAGAACAGATCAGTCGTTTTCGATAGGGTCCATAGATTATCAAGCATGGCACTTCGGACACTTCAACATCAAAGTTACACATATAGGCTTTGTGTTGCTTTCATTTCCCAACCTATATGCAGAGGAAAAATGTGTAGTAACCAAAATAGTATTAGAAGTATTTTTGTTACCAGTGCACGTAGTGGTATCTAGGTAGTATCCAGCCGTGCAGGCGGAGCACTCTGCACTGGTACCTCCAGTGCACGCGGTACATTCAGTAGCACATGCTAAAAAAACAATTATCAATTTGTCATTTCTTTAAAAAGTGCAAAACAAGTTCATTTAGTTAATTGCTTACATTGATAACATAAATAATTAATACTTATAGCATCCAAACGAGTAGTAGGAGTAGGATTTTTTCAATAAGCACTGTGGCATTTGGGTAATAACTGCCCAAACAACCAGTACATTGTGTCTTAGCGACTGCATTGCACGTGAAACATTTAGTACCAACTGCTGAAAAAAACAAGACTCGATACTGACATATGGTTCAAAAACAGGCTAATTTTTATATTACATCCTTTCACCAACATCATCATTACCACCATTCGCTGGCCAGAGCAGTAGAACAGATCAGTCGTTTTCGATAGGGTCCATAGATTATCAAGCATGGCACTTCGGACACTTCAACATCAAAGTTACACATATAGGCTTTGTGTTGCTTTCATTTCCCAACCTATATGCAGAGGAAAAATGTGTAGTAACAAAATAGTATTAGAAGTATTTTTGTTACCAGTGCATGTCGTGGTATCTAGGTAGTATCCGGTCGTGCAGGCGGAGCACTCTGCACTGGTACCTCCAGTACACGCGGTACATTCAGTAGCACATGCTAAAAAAACAATTATCGAGTTTGTAATTTCTTTAAAATGTGCCAAACAAGTTCATTGCTTCCATTGATGATAATATTAATAAATAACAGTTATAGCATCCAAAAGAGTAATAGGTGTATGATTTGTTTTCAATGCACATTGTGGTATTTAGGTACCTGCATTCCACGTGAAATATTCAATAGCATCTGTTAAAAACACACATACAGGCATTTTGTTCGAACCTTGCAAAATAGGTTACTTTGTACACTATTTTCTTTCGCCATCATCTTCATTATCACCAATCGCTGGCCAGAGCAGTAGAACAGATCAGTCGTTTTCGATAGGGTCCATAGCTTATCATGCATGGCACGTCTGACACTTCAACATCAAAGTTACACATATAGGCTTTGTGTTGTTTTCATTTCCCAACCTATATGCAGAGGAAACATGTGTAGTAACCAAAATAGTATTAGAATTATTTTTTTTACCAGTGCACGTAGTGGTATCTAGGTAGTATCCGGCCGTGCAGGCGGAGCACTCTGCACTGGTACCTCCAGTGCACGCGGTACATTCAGCAGCACATGCTGAAAAAAAACAATTATCGAATTTGTCATTTCTTTAAAAATTACAAAACAAGTTCATTTAGTTAATTGCTTACATAAATAAATAATTCTTATACCATCCAAACAAGTAGTAGGAGTAGGATTTTTTCCAATAAGCGTTGTGGCATTTGGGTATTAACTGTCCAAACAGCCAGGACATTGTGTCTTAGCGCCTGCATTGCTCGTGAAACATTTAGTACCAACTGCTGAAAAAAACAAGACTCGATACCGACATATGGTTCAAACCATCAAAAACAGGCTAATTTTTATATTACATCCGTTCACCAACATCATCATTACCACCATTCGCTGGCCAGAGCAGTAGAACAGATCAGTCGTTTTCGATAGGGTCCATAGATTATCAAGCACGGCACTTCGGACACTTCAACATCAAAGTTACACATGTAAGCTTTGTGTTGTTTTCATTTCCCAACCTATATGCACAGGAAAAATGTGTAGAAACCAAAATAGTATTAGAAGTATTTTTTTTACCAGTGCACGTAGTGGTATCTAGGTAGTATCCAGCCGTGCAGGCGGAGCACTCTGCACTGGTACCTCCAGTGCACGCGGTACATTCAGTAGAACATGCTGAAAAAAAAACAATTATCGAATTTGTCAATTCTTTAAAAACTACAAAACAAGTTCATTTAGTTAATTTCTTACACTGATGATAACATTAATAATTAACACTTATAGCATCCAAGATTATTAGGAGTAGGATTTTTTCCAATAAACGTTGTGGCATTTAGGTAGTATCTATATTTACAGCCAATACATTGTGTCTTAGTACCTGCATTCCACGTGAAATATTCAGTAGCATCTGTTAAAAAAACACTAGTGTAGATACAGGCATTTTGTTCGAACCTTGGAAAATAGGTTACATTGTACACTATTTTCTTTCGCCATCATCGTCATCATCACCAATCTATGGCTGTAGCCGTAGAACAGATGATACGTTTTCGCAAGTGTTGACAGATTATCAAGGGTTGCAAGTTCAACACTAAGGTTACACATACTCGCTTGGTGTTATTGTTTTTATTTCCCAACCATTATGCAGAAGAAACACGTGTAGTAACCAAAATAGTATTATAAGTATTTTTGTTACCAGTGCACGTAGTGGTATCTAGGTAGTATCCGGCCGTGCAGGCGGAGCACTCTGCACTGGTACCTCCAGTGCACGCGGTACATTCAGTAGCACATGCTGAAAAAAAACAATTATCGAATTTTTCATTTCTTTAAAAAGTACAAAACAAGTTCATTTAGTTAATTGCTTACATAAATAAATAATTCTTATACCATCCAAACGAGTAGTAGGAGTAGGATTTTTTCCAATAAGCGTTGTGGCATTTGGGTATTAACTGTCCAAACAGCCAGGACATTGTGTCTTAGCGCCTGCATTGCTCGTGAAACATTTAGTACCAACTGCTGAAAAAAACAAGACTCGATACTGACATATGGTTCAAACCATCAAAAACAGGCTAATTTTTATATTACATCCTTTCACCAACATCATCATTACCACCATTCGCTGGCCAGAGCAGTAGAACAGATCAGTCGTTTTCGATAGGGTCCATAGATTATCAAGCATGGCACTTCGGACACTTCAACATCAAAGTTACACATGTAAGCTTTGTGTTGTTTTCATTTCCCAACCTATATGCACAGGAAACATGTGTAGTAACCAAAATAGTATTAGAAGTATTTTTGTTACCAGTGCACGTAGTGGTATCTAGGTAGTATCCAGCCGTGCAGGCGGAGCACTCTGCACTTGTACCTCCAGTGCACGCAGTACATTCAGTAGCACATGCTGAAAAAACAATTATCGAGTTTGTAATTTATTTTAAATGTGCCAAACAAGTTCATTTATTTAATTGCTTCCATTGATGATAATATTAATAAATAACAGTTATAGCATCCAAAAGAGAAATAGGTGTATGATTTGTTTTCAATGCACATTGTGGCATTTAGGTAGTATCTATATTTACAGACAAGACATTGTGTCTTAGTACCTGCATTCCACGTGAAATATTCAGTAGCATCTGTTAAAAAAACACTAGTGTAGATACAGGCATTTTGTTCGAACCTTGGAATATAGGTTACTTTGTACACTATTTTCTTTCGCCATCATCGTCATCATCACCAATCGTTGGCTGTAGCCGTAGAACAGATGATACGTTTTCGCAAGTGTCGACAGATTATCAAGGGTTGCAAGTTCAACACTAAGGTTACACATACTCGCTTGGTGTTATTGTTTTTATTTCCCAACCATTATGCAGAAGAAACACGTGTAGTAATCAATATAATATTTGAAGTATTTTTTACCAGTGCACGTCGTGGTATCTAGGTAGTATCCGGCCGTGCAGGCAGAGCACTCTGCACTGGTACCTCCAGTGCACGCGGTACATTCAGTAGCACATGCTAAAAAAACAATTATCAAATTTGTCATTTCTTTAAAAAGTGCAAAACAAGTTCATTTAGTTAATTGCTTACATTGATAACATAAATAATTAATACTTATAGCATCCAAACGAGTAGTAGGAGTAGGATTTTTTCAATAAGCACTGTGTCATTTGGGTAATAACTGCCCAAACAACCAGTACATTGTGTCTTAGCGACTGCATTGCACGTGAAACTTAGTACCAACTGCTGAAAAAACAAAAACAGGCTAATTTATATATTACATCCTTTCAACAACATCATCATTATCACCATTCGCTGGCCAGAGTAGTAGAACAGATCAGTCGTTTTCGAAAGGGTCCATAGATTATCAAGCATGGCACTTCGGACACTTCAACATCAAAGTTACACATATAGGCTTTGTGTTGCAGTCATTTCCCAACCTATATGCAGAGGAAAAATGTGTAGTAACAAAATAGTATTAGAAGTATTTTTGTTACCAGTGCATGTCGTGGTATCTAGGTAGTATCCGGTCGTGCAGGCGGAGCACTCTGCACTGGTACCTCCAGTGCACGCGGTACATTCAGTAGCACATGCTAAAAAAACAATTATCGAGTTTGTAATTTCTTTAAAATGTGCCAAACAAGTTCATTGCTTCCATTGATGATAATATTAATAAATAACAATTATAGCATCCAAAAGAGTGATAGGTGTATGATTTGTTTTCAATGCACTTTGTGGCATTTAGGTAGTATCTATATTTACAGCCAAGACATTGTGTCTTAGTACCTGCATTCCACGTGAAATATTCAGTAGCATCTGTTAAAAAAACACTAGTGTAGATACAGGCATTTTGTTCGAACCTTGGAAAATAGGTTACATTGTACACTATTTTCTTTCGCCATCATCGTCATCATCACCAATCGTTGGCTGTAGCCGTAGAACAGATGATACGTTTTCGCAAGTGTCGACAGATTATCAAGGGTTGCAAGTTCAACACTAAGTTTACACATACTCGCTTGGTTTTATTGTTTTTATTTCCCAACCATTATGCAGAAGAAACACGTGTAGTAATCAATATAGTATTTGAAGTATTTTTTTACCAGTGCACGTCGTGGTATCTAGGTAGTATCCGGCCGTGCAGGCAGAGCACTCTGCACTGGTACCTCCAGTGCACGCGGTACATTCAGTAGCACATGCTAAAAAAACAATTATCAAATTTGTCATTTCTTTAAAAAGTGCAAAACAAGTTCATTTAGTTAATTGCTTACATTGATAACATAAATAATTAATACTTATAGCATCCAAACGAGTAGTAGGAGTAGGATTTTTTCAATAAGCACCGTGTCATTTGGGTAATAACTGCCCAAACAACCAGTACATTGTGTCTTAGCGACTGCATTGCACGTGAAACATTTAGTACCAACTGCTGAAAAAACAAAAACAGGCTAATTTATATATTACATCCTTTCAACAACATCATCATTATCACCATTCGCTGGCCAGAGTAGTAGAACAGATCAGTCGTTTTCGATAGGGTCAATAGATTATCAAGCATGGCACTTCGGACACTTCAACATCAAAGTTACACATATAGGCTTTGTGTTGCAGTCATTTCCCAACCTATATGCAGAGGAAAAATGTGTAGTAACAAAATAGTATTAGAAGTATTTTTGTTACCAGTGCATGTCGTGGTATCTAGGTAGTATCCGGTCGTGCAGGCGGAGCACTCTGCACTGGTACCTCCAGTGCACGCGGTACATTCAGTAGCACATGCTAAAAAAACAATTATCGAGTTTGTAATTTCTTTAAAATGTGCCAAACAAGTTCATTGCTTCCATTGATGATAATATTAATAAATAACAGTTATAGCATCCAAAAGAGTAATAGGTGTATGATTTGTTTTCAATGCACATTGTGGTATTTAGGTACCTGCATTCCACGTGAAATATTCAGTAGCATCTGTTAAAAACACACATACAGGCATTTTGTTCGAACCTTGGAAAATAGGTTACTTTGTACACTATTTTCTTTCGCCATCATCGTCATTATCACCAAT
The DNA here is from genome assembly GCA_020002185.1 of Paraescarpia echinospica. Classification (NCBI taxonomy): domain Eukaryota; kingdom Metazoa; phylum Annelida; class Polychaeta; order Sabellida; family Siboglinidae; genus Paraescarpia; species Paraescarpia echinospica. The sequence continues at coordinate 56,187 of JAHLWY010000499.1, forward strand.
CGCTGGCCAGAACCGTAGAACAGATAAGTCGTTTTCGATAGGGTCCATAGATTATCATGCATGGCACGTCTGACACTTCAACATCAAAGTTACACATATAGGCTTTGTGTTGTTTTCATTTCCCAACCTATATGCAGAGGAAACATGTGTAGTAACCAAAATAGTATTAGTATTATTTTTGTTACCAGTGCACGTAATGGTATCTAGGTAGTATCCGGCCGTGCAGGCGGAGCACTCTGCACTGGTACCTCCAGTGCACGCGGTACATTCAGTAGCACATGCTGAAAAAAAAACAATTATCGAATTTGTCATTTCTTTAAAAAGTGCAAAACAAGTTCATTTAGTTAATTGCTTACATTGATAACATAAATAATTAATACTTATAGCATCCAAACGAGTAGTAGGAGTAGGATTTTTTCAATAAGCACTGTGGCATTTGGGTAATAACTGCCCAAACAACCAGTACATTGTGTCTTAGCGACTGCATTGCACGTGAAACATTTAGTACCAACTGCTGAAAAAACAAAAACAGGCTAATTTATATATTACATCCTTTCAACAACATCATCATTATCACCATTCGCTGGCCAGAGTAGTAGAACAGATCAGTCGTTTTCGATAGGGTCAATAGATTATCAAGCATGGCACTTCGGACACTTCAACATCAAAGTTACACATATAGGCTTTGTGTTGCAGTCATTTCCCAACCTATATGCAGAGGAAAAATGTGTAGTAACAAAATAGTATTAGAAGTATTTTTGTTACCAGTGCATGTCGTGGTATCTAGGTAGTATCCGGTCGTGCAGGCGGAGCACTCTGCACTGGTACCTCCAGTGCACGCGGTACATTCAGTAGCACATGCTAAAAAAACAATTATCGAGTTTGTAATTTCTTTAAAATGTGCCAAACAAGTTCATTGCTTCCATTGATGATAATATTAATAAATAACAGTTATAGCATCCAAAAGAGTAATAGGTGTATGATTTGTTTTCAATGCACATTGGGGTATTTAGGTACCTGCATTCCACGTGAAATATTCAGTAGCATCTGTTAAAAACACACATACAGGCATTTTGTTCGAACCTTGGAAATTAGGTTACTTTGTACACTATTTTCTTTCGCCATCATCGTCATTATCACCAATCGCTGGCCAGAGCCGTAGAACAGATCAGTCGTTTTCGATAGGGTCCATAGATTATCATGCATGGCACGTCTGACACTTCAACATCAAAGTTACACATATAGGCTTTGTGTTGTTTTCATTTCCCAACCGATATGCAGAGGAAACATGTGTAGTAACCAACATAGTATTAGAATTATTTTTGTTACCAGTGCACGTAGTGGTATCTAGGTAGTATCCGGCCGTGCAGGCGGAGCACTCTGCACTGGTACCTCCAGTGCACGCGGTACATTCAGTAGCACATGCTGAAAAAAAACAATTATCGAATTTGTCATTTCTTTAAAAAGAACAAAACAAGTTCATTTAGTTAATTGCTTACATAAATAAATAATTCTTATACCATCCAAACGAGTAGTAGGAGTAGGATTTTTTCCAATAAGCGTTGTAGCATTTGGGTATTAGCTGTCCAAACAGCCAGGACATTGTGTCTTAGCGCCTGCATTGCTCGTGAAACATTTAGTACCAACTGCTGAAAAAAACAAGACTCAATACTGACATATGGTTCAATCCATCAAAAACAGGCTAATTTTTATATTACATCCTTTCACCAACATCATCATTACCACCATTCGCTGGCCAGAGCAGTAGAACAGATCAGTCATTTTCGATAGGGTCCATAGATTATCAAGCATGGCACTTCGGACACTTCAACATCAAAGTTACACATGTAAGCTTTGTGTTGTTTTCATTTCCCAACCTATATGCACAGGAAACATGTGTAGTAACCAAAATAGTATTAGAAGTATTTTTGTTACCAGTGCACGTAGTGGTATCTAGGTAGTATCCAGCCGTGCAGGCGGAGCACTCTGCACTGGTACCTCCAGTGCACGCGGTACATTCAGTAGCACATGCTGAAAAAAACAATGATCGAGTTTGTAATTTCTTTAAAATGTGCCAAACAAGTTCATTTAGTTCATTGCTTCCATTGATGATAATATTAATAAATAACAATTATAGCATCCAAAAGAGTGATAGGTGTATGATTTGTTTTCAATGCACTTTGTGGCATTTAGGTAGTATCTATATTTACAGCCAAGACATTGTGTCTTAGTACCTGCATTCCACGTGAAATATTCAGTAGCATCTGTTAAAAAAACACTAGTGTAGATACAGGCATTTTGTTCGAACCTTGGAAAATAGGTTACATTGTACACTATTTTCTTTCGCCATCATCGTCATCATCACCAATCTTTGGCTGTAGCCGTAGAACAGATGATACTTTTTCGCAAGTGTTGACAGATTATCAAGGGTTGCAAGTTCAACACTAAGGTTACACATACTCGCTTGGTTTTATTGTTTTTATTTCCCAACCATTATGCAGAAGAAACACGTGTAGTAATCAATATAGTATTTGAAGTATTTTTTTACCAGTGCACGTCGTGGTATCTAGGTAGTATCCGGCCGTGCAGGCAGAGCACTCTGCACTGGTACCTCCAGTGCACGCGGTACATTCAGTAGCACATGCTAAAAAAACAATTATCAAATTTGTCATTTCTTTAAAAAGTGCAAAACAAGTTCATTTAGTTAATTGCATACATTGATAACATAAATAATTAATACTTATAGCATCCAAACGAATAGTAGGAGTAGGATTTTTTCAATAAGCACCGTGTCATTTGGGTAATAACTGCCCAAACAACCAGTACATTGTGTCTTAGCGACTGCATTGCACGTGAAACATTTAGTACCAACTGCTGAAAAAACAAAAACAGGCTAATTTATATATTACATCCTTTCAACAACATCATCATTATCACCATTCGCTGGCCAGAGTAGTAGAACAGATCAGTCGTTTTCGATAGGGTCAATAGATTATCAAGCATGGCACTTCGGACACTTCAACATCAAAGTTACACATATAGGCTTTGTGTTGCAGTCATTTCCCAACCTATATGCAGAGGAAAAATGTGTAGTAACAAAATAGTATTAGAAGTATTTTTGTTACCAGTGCATGTCGTGGTATCTAGGTAGTATCCGGTCGTGCAGGCGGAGCACTCCGCACTGGTACCTCCAGTGCACGCGGTACATTCAGTAGCACATGCTAAAAAAACAATTATCGAGTTTGTAATTTCTTTAAAATGTGCCAAACAAGTTCATTGCTTCCATTGATGATAATATTAATAAATAACAGTTATAGCATCCAAAAGAGTAATAGGTGTATGATTTGTTTTCAATGCACATTGTGGTATTTAGGTACCTGCATTCCACGTGAAATATTCAGTAGCATCTGTTAAAAACACACATACAGGCATTTTGTTCGAACCTTGGAAAATAGGTTACTTTGTACACTATTTTCTTTCGCCATCATCGTCATTATCACCAATCGCTGGCCAGAGCAGTAGAACAGATGAGTCGTTTTCCATAGGTTCCATAGATTATCATGCATGGCATGTCTGACACATCAACACCAAAGTTATACATATAGGCTTTGTGTTGTTTTCATTTCCCAACCTATATGCAGAAGAAACACGTGTAGTAACCAAAATAGTATTAGAAGTATTTTTCTTACCAGTGCATGTCGTGGTATCTAGGTAGTATCCGGTCGTGCAGGCGGAGCACTGTGCACTGGTACCTCCAGTACAAGAGGTACATTCAGTAGCACATGCTGAAAAAAACAATTATCGAGTTTGTAATTTATTTTAAATGTGCCAAACAAGTTCATTTATTTAATTGCTTCCATTGATGATAATAATAATAAATAACAGTTATAGCATCCAAAAGTGTAATAGGTGTATGATTTGTTTTCAATGCACTTTGAGGCATTTAGGTAGTATCTATATTTACAGCCAAGACATTGTGTCTTAGTACCTGCATTCCACGTGAAATATTCAGTAGTATCTGTTAAAAAAACACTAGTGTATATACAGGCATTTTGTTTGAACCTTGGAAAATAGGTTACTTTGTACACTATTTTCTTTCGCCATCATCGTCATCATCACCAATCGTTGGCTGTAGCCGTAGAACAGATGATACGTTTTCGCAAGTGTCGACAGATTATCAAGGGTTGCAAGTTCAACACTAAGGTTACACATACTCGCTTGGTGTTATTGTTTTCATTTCCCAACCTATATGCAGAAGAAACACGTGTAATAATCAATATAGTATTAGAAGTATTTTTGTTACCAGTGCACGTCGTGGTATCTAGGTAGTATCCGGCCGAGCAGGCAGAGCACTCTGCACTGGTACCTCCAGTGCACGCGGTACATTCAGTAGCACATGCTAAAAAACAATTATCAAATTTGTCATTTCTTTAAAAAGTGCAAAACAAGTTCATTTAGTTAATTGCTTACATTGATAACATAAATAAATAATACTTATAGCATCCAAACGAGTAGTAGGAATAGGATTATTTCCAATAAGCGTTGTGGCATTTGGGTATTAACTGTCCAAACAACCAGGACATTGTGTCTCAGCGCCTGCATTGCACGTGAAACATTTGGTACCAACTGCTGAACAAATTAAAACAGGCTAATTTATATATTACATCCTTTCACCAACATCATCATTATCACCATTCGCTGGCCAGAGCAGTAAAACAGATCAGTCGTTTTCGATAGGGTCCATAGATTATCAAGCATGGCACTTCGGACACTTCAACATCAAAGTTACACATATAGGCTTTGTGTTTTCATTTCCCAACCTATATGCACAGGAAAAATGTGTAGTAACCAAAATAGTATTAGAAGTATTTTTGTTACCAGTGCACGTAGTGGTATCTAGGTAGTATCCAGCCGTGCAGGCGGAGCACTCTGCACTTGTACCTCCAGTGCACGCAGTACATTCAGTAGCACATGCTGAAAAAAAAACAATTATCGAATTTGTCATTTCTTTAAAAAGTACAAAACAAGTTCATTTTGTTAATTTCTTACACTGATGATAACATTAATAAATAACACTTATAGCATCCAAGATTATTAGGAGTAGGATTTTCTCCAATAAGCGTTGTGGCATTTGGGTATTATTTCTCCAAACAGCCAGGACATTGTGTCTTAGCGCCTGCATTGGACGTGAAATATTTTGTACCACCTGCTGAATAAACAAGTCTCGATACTGACATATGGTTCAAATGTTCAAAAACAGGCTAATTTATATATTACATCCTTTCACCGACAACATCATTATCACCAATCGCTGGCCAGAGACGTAAAACAGATCAGTCGTTTTCGATAGGGTCCATAGATTATCAAGCATGGCACGTCTGACAATTCAACATCAAAGTTACACATATAGGCTTTGTGTTGTTTTCATTTCCCAACCTATATGCAGAGGAAACATGTGTAGTAACCAAAATAGTATTAGAATTATTTTTGTTACCAGTGCACGTAGTGGTATCTAGGTAATATCCGGCCGTGCAGGCGGAGCACTCTGCACTGGTACCTCCAGTGCACGCGGTACATTCAGTAGCACATGCTGAAAAAAAACAATTATCGAATTTGTCATTTCTTTAAAAAGTACAAAACAAGTTCATTTAGTTAATTGCTTACATAAATAAATAATTCTTATACCATCCAAACGAGTAGTAGGAGTAGGATTTTTTCCAATAAGCGTTGTGGCATTTGGGTATTAACTGTCCAAACAGCCAGGACATTGTGTCTTAGCGCCTGCATTGCTCGTGAAACATTTAGTACCAACTGCTGAAAAAAACAATACTCGATACTGACATATGGTTCAAACCATCAAAAACAGGCTAATTTTTATATTACATCCTTTCACCAACATCATCATTACCACCATTCGCTGGCCAGAGCAGTAGAACAGATCAGTCGTTTTCGATAGGGTCCATAGATTATCAAGCATGGCACTTCGGACACTTCAACATCAAAGTTACACATGTAAGCTTTGTGTTGTTTTCATTTCCCAACCTATATGCACAGGAAAAATGTGTAGAAACCAAAATAGTATTAGAAGTATTTTTTTTACCAGTGCACGTAGTGGTATCTAGGTAGTATCCAGCCGTGCAGGCGGAGCACTCTGCACTGGTACCTCCAGTGCACGCGGTACATTCAGTAGCACATGCTGAAGAAAAAAACAATCATCGAATTTGTCATTTCTTTAAAAAGTACAAAACAATTTCATTTACTTAATTTCTTACACTGATGATAACATTAATAATTAACACTTATAGCATCCAAGATTATTAGGAATAGAATTTTTTCCAATAAGCGTTGTGGCATTTGGGTATTATTTCTCCAAACAGCCAGGACATTTTGTCTTAGCGCCTGCATTGGACGTGAAATATTTAGTACCACCTGCTGAATAAACAAGTCTCGATACGGACATATGGTTCAAACCTTCAAAAACAGGCTAATTTATATATTACATCCTTTCACCAACATCATCATTATCACCATTGGCTAGCCAGAGCAGTAGAACAGATCAGTCGTTTTCCATAGGTTCCATAGATTATCATGCATGGCATGTCTGACACATCAACATCAAAGTTACACGTATAGGCTTTGTGTTGTTTTCATTTCCCAACCTATATGCAGAAGAAACACGTGTAGTAATCAATATAGTATTAAAGTAATTTTGTTACCAGTGCACGTCGTGGTATCTAGGTAGTATCCGGCCGAGCAGGCAGAGCACTCTGCACTGGTACCTCCAGTGCACGCGGTACATTCAGTAGCACATGCTAAAAAAACAATTATCAAATTTGTCATTTCTTTAAGAAGTGCAAAACAAGTTCATTTAGTTAATTGCTTACATTGATAACATAAATAAATAATACTTATAGCATCCAAACGAGTAGTAGGAATAGGATTATTTCCAATAAGCGTTGTGGCATTTGGGTATTAACTGTCCAAACAACCAGGACATTGTGTCTCAGCGCCTGCATTGCACGTGAAACATTTAGTACCAACTGCTGAAAAAATAAAAACAGGCTAATTTATATATTACATCCTTTCACCAACATCATCATTATCACCATTCGCTGGCCAGAGCAGTAGAACAGATCAGTCGTTTTCGATAGGGTCCATAGATTATCAAGCATGGCACTTCGGACACTTCAACATCAAAGTTACACATATAGGCTTTGTGTTTTCATTTCCCAACCTATATGCACAGGAAAAATGTGTAGTAACCAAAATAGTATTAGAAGTATTTTTGTTACCAGTGCACGTAGTGGTATCTAGGTAGTATCCAGCCGTGCAGGCGGAGCACTCTGCACTTGTACCTCCAGTGCACGCAGTACATTCAGTAGCACATGCTGAAAAAAAAACAATTATCGAATTTGTCATTTCTTTAAAAATTACAAAACAAGTTCATTTTGTTAATTTCTTACACTGATGATAACATTAATAAATAACACTTATAGCATCCAAGATTATTAGGAGTAGGATTTTCTCCAATAAGCGTTGTGGCATTTGGGTATTATTTCTCCAAACAGCCAGGACATTGTGTCTTAGCGCCTGCATTGGACGTGAAATATTTTGTACCACCTGCTGAATAAACAAGTCTCGATACTGACATATGGTTCAAATGTTCAAAAACAGGCTAATTTATATATTACATCCTTTCACCGACAACATCATTATCACCAATCGCTGGCCAGAGCCGTAAAACAGATCAGTCGTTTTCGATAGGGTCCATAGATTATCAAGCATGGCACGTCTGACAATTCAACATCAAAGTTACACATATAGGCTTTGTGTTGTTTTCATTTCCCAACCTATATGCAGAGGAAACATGTGTAGTAACCAAAATAGTATTACAAGTATTTTTGTTACCAGTGCACGTAGTGGTATCTAGGTAGTATCCGGCCATGCAGACGGAGCACTCTGCACTGGTACCTCCATCGTCGACAGTTATTTTATTCAAACCTCAGAAAATAGGCTACTTTGTACATTATTTCTTTTCACAATCACCATTCATTTTCCAGGGCCGTAGAACAGATTATTTTTTATTTAAGTTACTACAATATCGATTATTAATGTTTGAATGAAAAATTAAAACGCTTTTGATAAGTTACTTCCGTTGATAACAATATATTGAAGAAGCATTTCTAGTCTACCACGGATTGAAATTTGACTTTTAGTTTAGTATATTCAATTATTCACCTGCACATGAGCCGCCTCCATCAACATAGTATCCATTTGCACACGTGCCACAAGTTGAACCAGTGCACGTTGCACAATTGTCTGCTCCATCGGTACACGCTGGAAGAAGAAATGCATAGTTATCATATTCAACCCGCTCCTGTATTGAGAATACAACTGTTTTTTAACCAGTCAAGTATTAACCAACGAGAGAGAAATCTAAACGCATATAATAAAAAGGTGCACTGCATGCATCTATACTTTTACAGAACACCTTGATTATAAGGAGAACGTAAAAAACGTAGCTACTGCATCGAACACAGCTTCGGTTTTATTAAGACAAATGTAATGGAGGAATGCCTTAACTGTTTTACAAAACTATTCGATGGTTTGGTGCTCACTGTTATAAATTGTGGTTCTGTTGTGTTGGATAGGCTACCAAAGAATATTCTGTCATAGATAGTATACATAATAGGACCTGTCGATTTTTCCTAAGTGTGAGTAAATATACCCCATTAGCAGTAGTACAGGGTGAAATGGCGTGGAAAACATCGACTCGCGAACAAAGGTTAACTGTTACAAGGCTCTGGTGTCCTTTAAACAATATGGATATATCAAGAGTGACAGAATGTGTTTTGATCAATTATGAAATTCGAAAGTGGAACACGAAATTGGGGTAACGAACTATACCATCGCTAGAATGATTTGCATCTGCATAATCTGACTTATATAGGTGGCTATGTTAATATAAAGGATATAAATGAATACACTGATGTTTTATGTGTGAATTACGCAACAGCAATGGCTTTATATTATTAATAGAAAAGATGGCAGAAATAGCAGTAGAAACAAACTAAGAACCTATAAACAGTTCAAAACTAAATTTGTAGCTGAGCATCTAACTATAATCGATCTAGCGTTGAGTATGTTAACGTTTGCCTGTTAGACAGCTTGAGCATAGAGCACAAAACTTTCAGGAATTAATCAACGACCCTTAGAGTAGGACATAAAACCTATATGTTTTAAAAATACCCAATATCTGTAAAGACACCTTTATGGGGTAAATCAGTTTGTTCCTTGACGGTTTTGAACTTAAAACCGTAACGTGCACGTAATTATTATGTGCACATTACGGTTTTAAGTTCAAAATTATGAATGAATGTAACCGATCAACACTTGCAAAATGTTGAAGTGGCGTGGCACCAATCAGATTTGAAACTGCATGTATTGAATGTAATTACTCTCCACCTGAAGTTAGAACATGTTATAATTGCACTGATGAAATAGAAAACGAGTTTCACATTTTAATGAAATGCGCTTTATATTTTAATGAACTACAAGAACATTATTCGAGTTTTTTAGTAATATGAATGATCCAGATAACTTTAAATATTTATTGAGTAATGACAATATAATCAGTAAAACTGGCAACACCCTACCCAAAATATCGCACATTAGATTGCAAAGTATTGTTATTTGTACATTAATTTTTTTATAAGTCCCTCAACTCTTTTTGAGCGGTCCTTTTGTTTTGTATTTTATTTTTACTTTGAGACTAATTAAACACTTACATAAGTATCCATATGTGCAATGTTTGTCTGTTCAAAAGTTCAATGCGAGAGGATTTGACACATTCCACGCTGTGTCGTATTCCATTTCCTACCTGACAGTGCTGTAGTAATGGAGGCTGCAACCAACATCGCCATCAGAAGGCTGGGTCGCCACTCCCCACTGGGCTTCATCTTCCCGAGTCCTGCAAGAATGTAGGAATAATGATAAAGGCTAATTCCATGCGACCACAACCAATATAGCTGACGTATGCTACATTGATCTGTTAATTTTATGGTTGAATTATTTTTGCGAGGGGCTGTGTCCAATTACATAAAATCAAATCAATTACAATTAAACTACTACATTTTGCAATTACAATTACAGATGCATTAATAGAACCCACACAAAATTTATCAATGATATTTGATATGGCATGCACAGGTATGTAGGGTCGAATGGGTCAATCATGAAGTAGAATTAATTGAAAAACAAAATGGTCTCAATTTGAATGAAATTGATAAAAAATCACAAAAATTTGAATTTAACATTGGGTAATTTGTATGGATTTTTATTTTGTAGACTGAAAACAATCTGTGAGGCAGCTGTTTTATAATAGTTTGTTTTAAATAAAAGCGTGTTATGTAAAAAAAAAATTTTTTTATTATAGACTAGGCAAACAATCTGAAAAATCACTTCAGGAGTACCTAAATGTTATAAGTTCTCACCCACACCAGACTTCATCTATGACATTTACCCGTCACAACCAGCCCATATGACACTTTCTATTTTGATTTTTAGGGCATAGTGGGCTATTTTGTGAAAATGGAAGCAGGCCTTTTTGAATGTTTTTCAACAAGTACATAATCGACTATAATATATACTAATTATAGGGCTACACGATACTATTTTGTGTCAGCATTTGTGAAAAATCGAGGCACGCATGCACAGCAAATTTTTAAATCATTATATTAAATAGAATTGAAAATAAACGCACAAAACATATCAGTTAGGTATTGTGACCGAAGGTGTACAATAGTACAAAACATATCAGTTAGGTATTGTGACCGTGGCACATGACAATTATTCTACATCAAAACTTCCCAATTAATTTCCAAATAAAACACTACATTTGTTTTAGTGCCAAGCAGTAAATGAAACATCTTGCATTCTATTTGATGCATCCTGGCATAGTTCAATGTGTGTATTACTTGGATCAAAGAAATTGATGGGATACCATGTGTAGCAGTGATAAGGGCTGCAAACTTGTGGTTGTGCGTGTAACTTTTGGTGTCCACATTGGTTACACTTTCAACCACATACCTATATCTATATTTTAGGATACCACTTGCTTTACACGTATCACATGTCACAGCTGCAACACTGTCATCTTTCAAGATAATGTGTTTATAGTGTGCAGAAACTGGCAGATAGCATCATGTCATGATGTCACTGGCCTCTTTTCAAACGCAGCAAGCAATGTATAGTGAGGGTAAGTTTGGTGTCTCCAATTGTCATTTGCACAACCTTGTTACACGTGAACCATTAATACACATATCATTAATTTGGAAGATTTCTAAGTGAACATGTATTCGTGATTATGTTGACCTTATTGGTGGCTGGCAATCTGGTGACTTTGATGGAAATATCACCACCTGTTGTTTCCGTCTGGTACATCATCTAATGGACACCAATTATATTTGGTGTCCATGGTTACACCTATAACCCTATCATTCAATATATTTTTCCTTGAAGCCCAAATTATTGGGACTTTGAGGCTATATTTGGCGGAGATAGATCGTAGAAATTGGTGGTGCAGAAAAGTTGATAAACAAGTGGAATTACTGATTGATAAGTATTATTCTTGCCTTAATATCATTCATAAAGTTGCAATAAACATAGATTGAGTAGCAGTTGTGCTTAAAGTTAGTTAGTTATAGTATTTTAGAATACCTTAGTATAGTGAGTGATAATAGGGTAACTCACTTAGGCTTCGATAATTTGAAAACAAGATTTAACAAACCTGATTATGTGGTAGAATATATAGGAGATAAAATAACAACCATCAAACTACTTACATAAGATAATATCTGTGTAAGCCAGTACTTGCTAGATATTTTGATTAGGTAGCATTGTTGTTAAAATTAAGCAAGGGCGATAGTCGGGCGGCGTAACCTAAATAAATAAAGCAGCCTAACGTAACGTAATTGATTGTATTTAAATTAGGTCACTACCGGTAATGTTAGCGTTCGTGTCAGGATAAATAGTTGGCTGTGTAATTGAAATTTGTAACCTAAAGTGTGCTGTAGTACACAGGAAACAGTCTTTATAAAGACTAAGTTAGTTAAGTTATTAAATAAATTCTGATCGGGATATGGCGCCTTGCTAGCGGCAAGTCAAGGCAAAGCGACACTTGGTGTGCGATCACTGTCACAGCTGGGTAGATTTTGCATTGTCCGGCTGTGGGAAGTCATGGGCAGAAACCATGGAGGAAGGATTCACCTTTCAGTGCATTGGGTGTTGGAAGGTGGAGTGTCTGCAGAAGGAGATAGTTAGGTTGACAGATATTGTGAAGGGAATGGAGATGGGAATTAGCAAGGAGGCAGGTCGAATGGAGAGAGACGACAGGGAGAGAGGTGAGAATACTGCAAGACTGAAGGAGAATAGCAGAGGCAAGAAAACTAAGGAAAGGAGATTGAGAGGAGGGAAGGTGATTGGAGGAGAAGAAATTGGAAAATCGACAACAGAAAACGTGACAAGCGTGAAGGTGACAGGGAAGAAAGTGACCGTAGAGAAGGAGGGAGGGAAGATGGGAAGGGAGAGGAGAGAGGAAAACGAGATGGGACGAACGAAGAAGGGACAAAAGGAAGTGAGAGAAAATGTGATAGAAGAGAAGTCGATAAAAGGGAAGGTGACAAGAGAAAAAGCGACAGGAAAGAATGGATCGGAAGAGCATGTGACAGGAGAGAAGACGACAGGGGGGAAAGACAACAAGCAGACAGATGCAAACCGAAGAAGGAGCTATTCTAAGGCAGTGATAGAGGGGGCAATGAGGAAAGAGAGGGTGTTTATGGGCGACTCCATTATGAGAAAGACGGACAAGGCACTGAGCGAGGGGAAGGACATCGTTGTTTGTTTACCAGGGGCAAGGATTGAACATGTAACTGACAGGGTAGAGAAGGTATTGGGACATGGCAAGGGGGGGTCTATACTGGTACATGTAGGAACAAATAATGCAGACAGGGAGGGAACAACTGCGATAGTACAGAAGTATAGACAGTTAGTGAGGAAGCTACAGAAGACGAGAGTTGAACAGGTTATTCTGTCAGGAATTTTGCCAGTAATGGGAGGAAGGGGGGCAACGTATAGAAACTGTAAGAGGATGGCGATCAACGTACTAGTTGAGCAGATGTGTGACGAAGAGGGGGTGGGATTCACAGATTTATGGGGATACTTTGTTGGGAGGGAAGATATGTACATGAGAGATGGCCTCCATCTTAGTGGAAAGGGGGCAGCAGTTTTCTCAGAGAACCTGCTGCGATCTGTTGACAGTGGGACAGGTTGTATCTATTTAAACTAGATTCGCAGGGGGGACTCACAGAAAAGCCTGAAAATGGAGGCATAGATAAAGACAGCACAAATAAATCAGCAAATAACAGTGTGGAAAACTCTTCTGAAGCTGGATATAAATGTGTTTGTTTAAATGCAAGGAGTATAGTAAACAAAAGAAATGAACTAAACATTATGGTAGAAGATATTGACCCTCATATAATAGGTATAACCGAATCCTGGACCACCACCGATATATCAGATGCTGAATTGGGACTGACAGGATATGTAATGTTTAGAAAAGATAGAATAGGAAGAAAGGGAGGTGGAGTTATTTTATATATTAAAGAATCTATTCAGGCTTATGAAATAAAATTAGAAAGAGAAGCAGATTGCGAAGAAGCTGTTTGGTGTAACATAGTTACAGGAAACTCAACGTTAACAGTTGGGTTAGTTTATCGAAGTCCAAACATAAGCATAGAAGAGAATGAAAAAATACAAAACGATATAAGGGAAGTAAGCAAACGGGACTGTATTATTATGGGGGATTTTAACCACGGGCATATACAATGGAAATCTCTACAGAGTATGGGGAGTGAGGACCACAAGTTTTTAGTTTTAGTTCAAGATACTTTCCTTTCTCAACATGTGCTAGAACCAACCAGGGGTGAGAATGTGTTATACATAGTTTTGTCCTCACAGAATGAATTAGTTGACAATGTCAAGATATGTGAGCCACTGGGGAGTAGCGATCACAACCAGATACATTTTATCATCAAAGTAAAATCATAAAGGAATAGTAAAAAGCAGTATAGGAGAAATTTTCACAAAGGAAGGTATAAGGACATGAGGAAATATTTAGCAAAGATAGACTGGAATAACACACTGAAAAATAAGACGGCAACAGAATGCTGGAATGTATTAAAGAGTGAAAGTAAGTGCATAGTCGATAAATTTGTACCCTTCAAAAAACAAGGAAAACGGTCCAAAAAGAAACACTTATCGAAAGAAGCCATTAGAAAATTAAGTATAAACAAATGATGTGGAAGTCATACAGATGTACTGGAAATGATGAAGACTACAACAGTTATAAAGAAGCACTTAACCAAGCTACAGCTGAAATTAGAAATTCAAAGAGAAGCTATGAACAACAATTAGCTAGTAATATAAAACATGACAGCAAGAGTTTTTATGCGTATGTTCGAAGCAAACAGAAAGTTCAAGATAAAGTCGGTCCTCTAGAAGATAGTGCTGGAAAATATAATATTCTTAATGGCAGAAGACCTGAATGAGTACTTTAGTTCAGTGTTTACCAGGGAAGATATTAGTTCACTGCCAGTACCAGAGGCTAAGTTCAAGGGGGCAGATTCAGACTACTTAGGACAATTAATTGTAACCCCGGAAATGGTAGGTAATAAAATAAGGGCTATGAAGGATAATAAATCACCTGGAGTGGATGGTATTCCACCCAAACTACTATTGGAAATTGTAGAACAAATTAGCATACCACTTGCAACAGTTTTCAACTTGTCATTAGAAGAGGGAGTGGTTCCTTTAGAATGGAAAGAAGCAAACATTATACCGTTATTCAAAAAAGGTTCGAGAAACAAGTCAGAGAACTATAGACCAGTGAGTTTAACATCAGTGATTTGCAAATTATTAGAAAGACTAATTAAAGATCACATGGTGGATTTTCTTGTTAAACAAAACTTGATAAACCCATCTCAACATGGTTTTTAAAGCGAGGTCATGCTTAACAAATATGTTATGTTTTTTGGAAGACATCACTAAGTGGGTAGATGAGGGATCACCAGTAGATATCGTCTACTTAGATTTTCAAAAAGCTTTCGACAAAGTACCACATCAAAGATTACTGCTTAAACTAAAGGCCCATAGCATAGGAAATGGTATAATAAACTGGATAGAACAATGGTTGATTGACAGAAGACAACGTGTAGTAGTTGATGGGGAGGCTTCAAACTGGAAATCAGTATTGAGTGGGGTACCACAGGGATCAGTATTAGGTCCTATATTATTCTTAATATATATCAACGATTTGGATGATGAAATAATAAGCAAGGTGTTGAAATTTGCGGATGATACAAAAGTGTTTAGAAGGATTAAAAGTGATGGAGATAGACAGCATTTACAAGATGATCTTGACAGGTTGATCAAATGGTCTGAAAAGTGGCAAATGCTATTCAATTTTGGGAAATGTAAATGCCTCCACACAGGACATGGGAACGAAGAAGTAGAATATACAATGGGGGGTACTGTACTAAGTACTACTGTAAAAGAAAAGGACTTAGGGTTAACCATTAGTGCTGATATGAAGGTTTCAGAGCAGTGCGGAATTGCAGCTTCAAAGGGAAATCAAATGCTTGGATTAATTAGGCGAAACATAACGTATAAGGAAAAAGAGCTAATAATACCGCTGTACAAAACAATAGTTAGGCCTCATTTAGAATATTGTATTCAAGCGTGGAGGCCATATCGCAGGAAGGACATAGATATGCTAGAAAGAGTGCAGAGGAGAGCAACTAAAATGATACAAAAACTGAGGATCTTAGTTACGAAATACGCCTAAAAATGCGGTTTAACAACACTAGAGACCAGGAGATTGAGAGGAGATCAGATAGAAGTGTTTAAAATATTGAATGGTTATGAAAATATTGATAGAAATATTTTTTTTCAGTTAAGAAAGATAGAAGGACTAGAGGACATGAAGTTACATTAGCAAAGGAGCAGAGTAGATTAGATATAAGAAAGTTTTCATTTTGAAAAAGGACTGTAAATGAATGGAACAGATTATCTGCTGATTGTGTGGGTGCTAGTAGCGTGAATGTTTAAAAATAAAATCGACACATACCTCAGACAGGCGGGATACACATAGATAAAACTTAAAGGGTCGGACTCTCGATAAGCCAAAGGGCTTCCTTGTCCACCTGCCACCTAGAGTTAAT